>JAQJVL010009661.1:0-15224 GCA_035578905.1 Stictocephala bisonia | reverse complement strand
CCTTCCCCTCACTGCCATTGACCGGTCCCACAGAGTCGGCCGACGTCCTAAACCTGGTCCTGACGGGAAAGAACGCCAGCGTCCGATTTTCGTCCGCTTTACAAGCTATCGGGACCGTCGCGGCGTCTTTCAAAATAAAAAGAAATTAAAGAATACTGGTATCACCATAAGAGAAGATCTTACGTCTTTGCGACAGGAAGTGTTCCAGGCCGCCGTAAAAAAGTATGGACTGCGCTGCACATGGACTGACGATGGCCGGGTGAAGTGGGTGACTGGCGAGGGTAACGGCAGAACTATCCACACCGCTGTCAGACTGGAAGATCTGAAGTAAATATGAACTGTTCGTTTTATATTGATATCTTAATTATGTTTTGGAATAATAGTTTTTCTTTGTTGGTTTTTTGTTTTCTTTGAAATTAAGCATACTTGACCCTTGGTTAGAAAATTATTTATGATGCTATATTTCTATTGACTTACATTTACATAGTAAACAAAATACTTGTTACATTCTTACAAATAAATGAGGTGTAATTGTAGTTCTAAATATTTTAATTTATTTTTATTTACTTTTTATATGGTCATTATAATAAATTTGACTATCTCTTTTATTATGTTTGTGCCTAGTACATAGAATGTTATCTGGAAGTTTAATGGTGTTTATTTTATTTTTAAATGGGAGTACAATATTTATTATTTTTTTTAATTAATTATTTCGTTAAAATTTCTGAATTTTTCAGATAACTGATGATAATTTAATAGTGTAAGTTAACAGTCATTGAAGTGTGTATTACCTTTCTGGTAGTGTATTTGCGTGTGTTAAAACGTAGAGATTTACTTCATTATCAGGGGTTTATAGTGAGTATATGTGGGAACACATTGTAGGGTTTCACTTACTTTTATTAATTAGTCTTAATTTGTCATCTTCAATTTTTGTTTATTCGGTTTTTTGTATATATTTATATTATATTGCAGGAATATAATTATAATAATTTAGATGCACTCATAATAGTTAATTCATAATTATTTAATTAATTAATGTTTGTGATAGTATCGTTATTGTTATTTTAATTTCAGATCAAGTCATAAATAATAATTTATTATTCGCATATGGCACTTAATGCACAAACGATTGCTAAATTCCTCAGAAATAGTTTTGTTTTTTATGATAGTTCGTAGGAGCCATCACGTTCCGTTTTTTGTTATAATTTTAAATCAATGTCTATAGTTGTAAATTTCGGTATGTGTGAGTTTGTGTATGTCGACCTGTCATCCTCTGGCCCTTGTCCGCGGCTGGCTCACGGACTCATGGTTTCGTAGTGGCTGTACTTGTTGCCGACTGTGACGCCGAGCACGATTGCTCGTCTAATCTTCCAAACACCGCTGACCTCCTCGTCTCTTATCTTGCTCCCTACCACAAATCTCTTAAGTCCTGTCATTTTAATGCACAATCCTTGCTGTGTCATATTGATGAGGTTAGAGCAATTTTTGATCATTCAAATTTAGACTTAATTGGTGTTTCAGAAACTTGGCTTAAGCCTAGTTTGGACTCATACGAAGTTGAAATACCAGGGTATATTTTAATTCGAAATGACAGAGTGAACAAAACGGGAGGTGGAGTTGCACTTTATGTTAGGGATGGGTTAAAAGCTAACGTATTACTTACCTCACCACCTGATTACTCTGCCAAACCTGAATATCTTTTTGTTGAAATAACCTCTATTAGTAAAGAAAAGCTTCTCCTGGGAATTTGTTATCGGCCGCCCAGGACGGGACTGTTAACTGAATTTGAAAATGCTCTCCTGCACCTTATGCCAAACTACGCTCATGTCTTGGTTATGGGCGATTTTAACATTAATCTTCTTATGACTAAACCCAATTATGAATATAGACATTTGACTACAATGTTTGAATCTTGTAGCATGACTATTCTTCCTATGGACGCCACACACCATACTGCTGATTCTCACACTCTGCTCGACCTATTGGTCGTTAGTGATCCATCTGAAGTCATTCGCCATGGGCAACTTCCAATCCCAGGAATATCATGCCATGATCTAGTTTTCTGTGTCATACCTATCAAACAATTGAGACAAAAGGCAAACTTTATTACATATAGAGATTTCAAAAACATTGATGAACATCTGTTTTTTACAGATCTTGCACGTATCCCTTGGCAAACTATTACCGGACTAC
Organism: Stictocephala bisonia; assembly: GCA_035578905.1. Classification (NCBI taxonomy): domain Eukaryota; kingdom Metazoa; phylum Arthropoda; class Insecta; order Hemiptera; family Membracidae; genus Stictocephala; species Stictocephala bisonia. The sequence goes on along the minus strand of JAQJVL010009661.1, from coordinate 13,031 downwards.
CAACGGTTGATGAAATGTTGTCCCAATTCAACTATTGGTTTTTGGATCTCTACAACAAACACGCCCCTTTAACCACAAAGAGAATATCTAAAAAACGTTCCATACCCTGGCTTACCAATGAAATCCGATCTCAGATGAGTAAACGGGATGCTATATACCGTAGAGCTAAAAGATCAAGAGACCCAGAACTTATGTTACAGTATCGACTTTTACGTAACAAAGTTAAGCAGGAGCTTCGCAATGCTAAGCTGCGATATATACATAACTTATTTCCAGATCGAGGAATTTCATCAGCCTCCATGTGGAGAAATATAAAAAGTCTTGGTTGTGGGAAACAAAAAACCACCCTTCCAGTCAATATTCCTTTAAATGATCTAAATGAATTTTTTATTTCATCTTCCATTCCAAACGACCAAGACATTGTTAAATCATATATAGAGGAACTATCTAACCAACCCAATCCACCTTTACCTTTTTAAAGATTCTCTTTTAAACATGTCCTTGAAATTGATACTCTAAGGGCTTTTCGTAAAGTTACCAGTAATGCAACAGGAGTGGATGGTATTTCGATTAAGATGATAAAAAAAATACTCTTTGCTGTTCTTCCTGTCATTACTGCTATATTCAATAAGTCATTGGCCACAACTACTTTTCCTAGCTTATGGAAACATGCCCTTGTTCTCCCATTAAACAAAGTACCTGTACCATCAGAAGCCAAACATTACAGGCCAATTAGTATTTTGCCCACCATTTCTAAATGCCTGGAAAAGATCGTCCATTTACAAATAAACACATTTCTGAATAATAATAATATTCTTAATACATATCAATCAGGGTTTCGTTCCAGCCATAGTACAGAAACAGCTCTTCTCTGTGTCACAGATGACATTCGAAGAGCCATGGATCTTAGAAAATGTACAGTCTTAACTTTGTTTGATTTTTCTAAGGCATTTGACTGCGTGGATCACTCCCTTCTTCTGGTTAAACTCCAGAATTTAGGCTTTTCAGATAGCAGCATATGTTGGATTAGATCTTACTTAGCTGATCGTCAGCAGTGTGTGCGTGTGGGCGATAGAACTTCAATTTTCAAATCTGTTTCATCTGGTGTTCCTCAAGGCTCGATTTTGGGTCCACTGCTATTTTCCCTATATATTAACGATATTAGCTCAGTCTTATCCTTCACGAAACATCACATGTATGCTGACGATTTGCAAATCTATGCTCACTCCTGTATTAGTACCTTAAACGAAACAATAACTTGTATTAACCTAGATATTGAAAATTTAGTCAAATGGACCAAAAATCATGGCCTTAAACTTAATGAGGATAAAACACAGCCCATTATTATTTGTTCTTCTCGCCTTCACACCAAATTCAGTATAAACAACATCAAACAAATTCTAGTCAATGGCAACCCTCTGCCTTTCTGTACCTCAGTTAAAAATTTAGGTGTTATTTTTAACCAGAATATGACTTGGGAAGAAGAAGTGCTTAGTGTTTGTAAAAAGGCTTTTGGTTCTATCCATTCCCTCAAACAACTTCAATACTTTCTCCCAGTAAAAATAAAGCTTCGTCTTGTAAAAGCACTTATCTTTCCACATTTCATCTATTGCAACTCTGTGTACAATGACATGACTGTGGCTTTGGCTAATAAACTTCAGGTTTGTCAAAATTATTGTATTAGATTTATTTTTAATTTAAAATATGATGATCATATCTCTCAATACTATATTCAAAATTCCATTCTTAAATTGGCCGACCTTAGATTATTAAAAATATTGAGTATTTTGTTTTTAGTACTTAATGATGGGAATCCGAAATACCTCTCTCAAAACTTTCAATATAACTCAAAAATTGGTGCAAAGGAGACACGCTCAGCCTCGTCAATATTACGTATTCCTCTTCATAGAACATCTTTCTACACAAATTCATTTTCAGTAACTGCCTGCAGAGAATGGAATAAACTTTCTCCATATTTAAAGAGATATGACAGTCGGGCTCGGTTCACAGCATCATTGAAAACCTTTCTTTTTGAACGGATGAGTCTGTGATGGTAGCTGGGGATGGGGTCTGGGATTAGGGTCGAACGAGTGTATGAGTGAGAGAATGGTAAAGTTGATAATATGTTAGTAGTTGATTTAGTTTATATTATTTGCTTCTTTGTAATGTTATTATTATTATTTTTCTTTAGTTTAGTTCTGTATTTCATGTTTTAGGCTTTGTTATATTACTATTTTAACATAAAAGGGTTAACTGTAAGAGAGGACTTATTAGTCCTAAGTTCGCCAATTGTATAAAACACTTTTGTACAATAAAGCCATTATTATTATTATTATTATTATTATCCATGAATGTTGAGTGTCAATCATAGGTTTTATGTAGTGGTTAGGTGGATTATCTATCAGAGGTGTTGTGTTTTGAGTAGGCGGGTGGACTGTTAAGTCATGGTTTTATGGTGTGTGGTACGTATGTATGGTAGGTGGTCATCCATGAATGTTGAGTGTCAATCATAGGTTTTATGTAGTGGTTAGGTGGATTATCTATTAGAGGTGTTGTGTTTTGAGTAGGCGTGTGGACTGTTAAGTCATGGTTTTATGGTGTGTGGTACGTACGTATGGTAGGTGGTCCTTCATATGCTTTGGTAATGTGGTCAATTCGTATGTTTGGTAGGTAGGTCATCCATGAATGTTGAATGTCAATCAAAGGTTTTATGTAGTGGTTAGGTGGATTATCAATCAGAGGTGTTGTGTGTTGAGTAGGTGGGTGGACTGTTAAGTCATGATTTTATGGTGTGTGGTATATATGTATAGTAGGTGGTCCTTCATATGCTTTAGTAATGTGGTCAATTCGTATGTTTGGTAGGTAGGTCATCCATGAATGTTGAGTATCAATCAAAGGTTTTATGTAATGTTTAGGTGGATTATCTATCAGAGGTGTTGTGTGTTGAGTAGGTGAGTGGACTGTTAAGTCATGATTTTATGATGTGTGGTACGTATGTATGGTAGGTGGTCCTTCATATGCTTTGTTAATGTGGTCAATTCGTATGTTTGGTAGGTAGGTCATCCATGAATGTTGAGTGTCAATCAAAGGTTTTATGTAATGGTTAGGTGGAATATCTATCAGAGGTGTTGTGTGTTGAGAAGGTGAGTGGACTGTTAAGTCATGATTTTATGGTGTGTGGTACGTATGTTTGTGATTGGTCCTTCATATACTTTGGGAATGTGGTCAATTCTTATGTTTGGTAGGTAGGTCATCCATGAATGTTGGGTGTCAATGTAAGGTTTTATGTAATGTTTAGTTGGATTATCTATCAGAGGTGTTGTGTGTTGAGTAGGTGGGTGGACTGTTAAGTCATGATTTTATGATGTTTGGTAGGTATGTTTGTGATTGGTCTTTCATATGCTTTGGTAATGTGGTCAATTCGTATGTTTGGTAGGTAGGTCATCCATGAATGTTGGGTGTCAATCAAAGGTTTTATGTAATGGTGAGTTGGATTATCTATCAGAGGTGTTGTTTGTTGAGTAGGTGAGTGGACTGTTAAGTCATGATTTTATGGTGTGTGGTACGTATGTATGGTAGGTGGTCCTTCATATGCTTTGGTAATGTGGTCAATTCGTATGTTTGGTAGGTAGGTTATCCATGAATGTTGGGTGTCAATCATAGGTTTTATGTAGTGGTTAGGTGGATTATCAATCAGAGGTGTTGTGTGTTGAGTAGGTGGGTGGACTGTTAAGTCATGATTTTATTGTGTGTGGTATGTATGTATAGTAGGTGGTCCTTCATATGCTTTGGTAATGTGGTCAATTCGTATGTTTGGTAGGTAGGTCATCCATGAATGTTAAGTATCAATCAAAGGTTTTATGTAATGTTTAGTTGGATTATCTATCAGAGGTGTTGTGTTTTGAGTAGGCGGGTGGACTGTTAAGTCATGATTTTATGGTGTGTGGTATGTATGTATGGTAGGTGGTCCTTCATATGCTTTGGTAATGTGGTCAATTCGTATGTTTGGTAGGTAGGTCATCCATGAATGTTGAGTGTCAATCAAAGGTTTTATGTAATGGTTAGGTGGATTATCTATCAGAGGTGTTGTGTGTTGAGTAGGTGAGTGGACTGTTAAGTCATGATTTTATGGTGTGTGGTACGTATGTATGGTAGGTGGTCCTTCATATGCTTTAGTAATGTGGTTAATTCGTATGTTTGGTAGGTAGGTCATCCATGAATGTTGGGTGTCAATGTAAGGTTTTATGTAATGTTTAGTTGGATTATCTATCAGAGGTGTTGTGTGTTGAGTAGGTGGGTGGACTGTTAAGTCATGATTTTATGGTGTGTGGTACGTATGTTTGTGATTGGTCCTTCATATACTTTGGGAATGTGATCAATTCGTATGTTTGGTAGGTAGGTCATCCATGAATGTTGAGTGTCAATCAAAGGTTTTATGTAATGGTTAGGTGGATTATCTATCAGAGGTGTTGTGTGTTGAGTAGGTGAGTGGACTGTTAAGTCATGATTTTATGGTGTGTGGTACGTATGTATGGTAGGTGGTCCTTCATATGCTTTGGTAATGTGGTCAATTCATATGTTTGGTAGGTAGGTTATCCATGAATGTTGGGTGTCAATGTAAGGTTTTATGTAATGTTTAGGTGGATTATCTATCAGAGGTGTTGTATGTTGAGTAGGTGGGTGTACTGTTAAGTCATGATTTTATGTTGTGTGGTACGTATGTTTGTGATTGGTCCTTCATATGCTTTGGTAATGTGGTCTATTCGTATGTTTGGTAGGTAGGTCATCCATGAATGTTGGGTGTCAATGTAAGGTTTTATGTAATGTTTAGGTGGATTATCTATCAGAGGTGTTGTGTGTTGAGTAGGTGGGTGGACTGTTAAGTCATGATTTTATGGTGTGTGGTACGTATGTTTGTGATTGGTCCTTCATATGCTTTGTTAATGTGGTCTAATCGTATGTTTGGTAGGTAGGTTATCCATGAATGCTGGGTGTCAATGTAAGGGTTTATGTAATGTTTAGGTGGATTATCTATCAGAGGTGTTGTGTGTTGAGTAGGTGGGTGGACTGTTAAGTCATGATTTTATGGTGTGTGGTACGTATGTTTGGTAGGTAGGGGTATGTCAATTGGTCTATTTTCATTGTAGTATGATGCTTTGGGAATGTGGAGTGTCAATCGACAGTTGTGTTTGTTAAATTGTTGTGATCAAACAAGTGTTTTGTGTGTATTGAGTAGGTGAGTGGATAATCAAACGTCTTCGATGTAGAGTGTATGGTCAGTCTTGTATGTTAAGTAAGTGGTCTGTCAAATGTATTATGTGTCGGGAGGGGTGAGTGGTCTATCAAGAGGACTATGTGTTGGGTAGGCGAGTGGTTAACCAAGTGTCTCACGTATTGAGTAGATGGGGGTCTATAAAGAGACTGCCTTTTTGGTAGTGTGATGGTATTTTAAGTTATGTCTGTAGAGTGTGTGGTTGGTCTATCAAAGGTTTTATGTTCGGGGAAGGTGGGTTGGTCTATCAACATGACTCTGTGTTGAGTATGTGGGTGTTTAATCAAACGTCTGTGTGTTTAGTAGGTGAGTGGTCAATCAAAAGTCTTGTATGTAGAGTGTGGTTAGTCTAGTATATTAAGTAGGTAGTTGGTTAGTAAGGTGTCTTAGGGATAGGTGATGGATAATCAAGGGTCTTATGTGATGAATAGGAAGGTGATCTATCAAGAATGTTGTGTGTTCTAGGTTCTCCATGTGTTTCGGTCTTTGGGAGTGGTGTATATACATTTTCTGATCGATTATATTATAGTCAAAAGAAACCAAACTTTCTTACTGTTAATACCAAAGTTTCTACAATAGACACATTTCAACTAACTATTCGTTTATTTGTTTAATGTGCAAAGAATCAATAGCATCAGGTTTTGTTAAAATCAAGCTTAAAATGTGAACATTATAGAGAATTTATTCCTATTGGCTACTTACACTTTGCCAACTGTTTGGAGTCAACTAAATAGCTATGTAGGTTAAACAATTAATTTACAAGTGTTACATCAGTTTTGTACGTTGTTTTGAGCTCAAACTAAGTTTTTAAAGGTTTCTATAAGAGTATTTTAAAGGAATTTTTAATGTTTAGGACAAATAGCGTTGTTATGACACTGCATTTTATTGCTTTTAGGGAATTATAACATATTTTGTACACAAATAACCCTATTTATGGACATTTTAACTAAATTTTAAGGGGTTTGGGTTCCATGTCATAGTTTCCCTGACTACTGTGTTGTTAATAGATCATATATCAAAGGGTCCAGCAGCCTTAGTTAGTAACAAAGACTACGCTCGTTCATCTAGTTAGTAACAAAGACTCGTACATCGTTCATACGGGATGTAAAACAATGCTTGTGGGATTGATAACAGCCACGGGTTGACCTTTGAGGTCAAGTGATGTGATAACAGCGATAAAGCCCGGTCACTGTACACCAGTTGGCCTCGTATGTAACAATTAAATAAAAATAAAAAAAGAAGTAAATAATTAATATAAATAATAGCTGTCCCTTGATTTTTAATTAAAACGTGTATTGCGGGTTGCCTAGAGTGTTAAGTAGGGGCTTGAGGATGATCTGTGATTCGATAGATAAGTATAGGTAACAGTGTAGGAAGCCATGGATGAGTGTCCGAAGGTAAGAGCGTATATTAACAGTGTATTTATTAAAAAGTTGAGAAAAATTAAATAAGTAGTCTAACAGTACGTGTGAGAAAGATTACTTGTAAAGTAGGGAGGTAACCAATCAGAGCGTGGCATTTGGGTGTGCGCCAGACCAGCAGACGACGTGTACGAAGGTAGCCGACGGTCGCCGGAAGTACACGAAAGCATTTTATATAGTACATAATATGTAAATGGCCACCATCTTTTGCATTTTATATAGTATGAGATGGGAAGAGTGCATTTTGTATAGTATAAAGACCGAATTTGAGAAGGGGAATTACCACCGGGGACTTCCCTTCCGAAGGCGCCATGTTCCAAAAGGATGCGCTAAGTTTTGCCACCAGGTGCGCTACGATCGGGTCGAGCACATAGAGTATATGAAATATTAATTTTATTATAGTGTATGAAATATTTATTTGTTATAGTGTATATATGAAATAATCTACAGAGTAGCAAGTCCATGCGCATGCGCGCCCGACCAGCAGACGACGTGTGCATCATAGGCTAAGAGCGTACGAAGGTAGCCGACGGTCGCCGGAAGTACCCGAAGGGAAAGGTCTCCATATTGGATGAGGAATTTTGGGAGGGAATTTTGAGGAGGGAAAGACGTCATATTGGACAAAAAAGTTCATTTTATATAGTATAACAAGAGAAAGATGCCATATTGGACAAAAAAAGTGAATTTTATATAGTATAACAAGGTCAACAGTGAATTTTATATAGTATAACATGGAAAAAGTTAGGTTAAGACTGTATTTTATATAGTGTATTTTATATAGTATAACAAGGTTAACAGTGAATTTCATATAGTATGATGTGGGAATTTGGAGGGAAATTTGGGAATTTGAGGGAAATTTGAGGTTAAGAAAAGTGAGGTTAGGAAATTTGGCGGGAAATGGGAATTTGAGGTTAGGAAAAGTGAGGTTAGAAAATTTGGCGGGAAATGGGCGCCGTCATCTTGGATCCGGTTCCGGCCGCCATCTTGGATCCGGTCACGTGACCGCCGCCATCTTGAAAGTCCAAAGGTCAAAGTGAGCCTGGCTCCCGGGCTTTTTATCTACTCAATTTGTTGTTTACTATAACTTCAATAGTTGGTAAAATGTTTAGACTGTGTACCATATTAGCACTGTTATTGTTTACAGTCGAGTGAGTCATTTTGTCGTCTGCTGTGTTGTTGTGTACGGGTTTGTTTTTGTTTACATTTTGCTGGATTTCTGGGAGGTTTCTATTGTAATTTACTGAGTTGTATTGTTTATTGGGTGGTGTGAAAACTTTGTTGTACTGCTGTGTGTGCTTCTGTGTGTTCTTATTTTGATAGCAATCCCTCGCTGTGTGTCCATATTTATTACATATAAAACATGTCTTTCGATCTTCTACATTGTTTACAACCCTATGCTTAGGTGGTAGGTTTGCTCTTACCTCTCTACGTTGTACATCGTTGTAACATACATTTTGTACTTGAATACACATGCTATCTAGGTCTGCATAACTGGTAGGATTTCCCATAAATAATAATTTAGCTCTAGTTTCAGGATTTAATCCTAATTTAACAATGTCTACTACTTTTTCTTCGGTGTATCTGGTATTAAGTACCTCACTATAGATTTTAATTCATTTATGTATACTTCTAATGGTTCCCCAGACCTCCGTGGACGGTTTACCATTGTTTTCTTTAAGTTTTCTCTCAGCCCCATTGGAACGAATTGTTTTAGAATAATTAGATGTGTTTCACTTACTGTGTCCCTATCTTCTTTACACTTTAATATTTTACTGTACAAAGGACCGTTTGCAAATCCCAAGATAATCTCTAAAATCTAACTATCTTTCAACTTAGATTCATTTTTCAAAGCTAACATGTTTTTAATGAATTTGATCAACAAGATAGCGTTTAACCCATCTGTTACCTCAAATCTATTTAGATAACGCTCTAGTGGATTAGGTAGGCGAGAATAATTCAACGTAAAGTTTCGTTGACAGTTGAAATTATCTGCCATTTCTAAAGATGCGACTCCGTTCAAGGGTGCGCTTATCGATTGGTTCAATAAAACCGGTTTCTGCATTCCCCTTACCAAGCTTTGCTCAAACTCGTCTTCTATTTCGCCATTTCTAGTTATTTCCTGATCTATGTTGTCCTTCTCTGTTAAATCAATGTTAATTTGTCCTACCATTTCCTTCAAGGAATTTAAATTTTCCTCGAGGGATGACACTTTAGCTAAAGCGGCTTCATTACTTACAAACAACCCTTTTAGACCCTTTAATCTTAATTCGTAATGAGCTAACTTAGCTTCAATACGTATTATACCACTTAAGCATCTACTTTCCACAACACCCTCAATTCTTTCCTTCAGATTTTCTAAGTTCACTTTAATGAACTCATATGCCTCTCCACCTACTACATGGCCGGACAGGTAACCTATATTAGGCCTAACAACTAACTTGACAAGCTCTCTAAGTTTCTTTCTTAAATCCCCCACTAGTATGCTGTCTTCTACTTCTATTCCTCTTAAACGTGCTTCATACATAAGTTCTTTCTTTAGGAGAAAGTCTACCTTGAGTGCCATCTTCTCAATTTATTTAATATTAAATTATGTTTTAAAATCTGGTCTGAGATAATTTGGAATAAGAATACACTATTCTATTTTCAAACGTCTCTCTGTTGTTCAACTAGTAGAGTTGCGCACTTAACGTAGCCTTATTAAAGCTTCTATTTATTTTTGATATGTTGATCAGTTTAAATGAGTGATTAAAATAAAAATTCTTCAATGATAACAATTTTTCTTTATTTTTCTTCTTATAAATAACTTCAACAAATTAGCCGGTTTCTTTTTAAAATAATAATAAAAACGAAAATAAAAAATGTCTTCTTTTATTGATTCAATGGAACGTAAATAAATTAAAACAACTCTTCCAAAATAATAAATTAAATATCTTCAGAACAGAACCTTCTTTTATTAATTTAACTTTTTCAATAAATTTCTTTAAACAATTAAATCAAAAATTTCAAAATTCATTAAATTGTTAAAAATTCTTTAAATTCTAAATTGTTTAAAAATTGACAATTGCTTTAAAATTTGTTTAAAATTTTTTAAATGGAAAATTCTTTAAAATTTCTTTAAAATTCTTAAATTCTTTAAATTGAAAATTGCCTCCGGGAGATATGGAACCAAAAGAAATAACCAGCTTTTAGTGACTTGAAACATTTTCCTCTTTTCTTACAAAAGTTTAAACAGAAAACAAAGCACTCAAAAAACTGTCACTAGAAGAGTGACTTCAAACCAGAAACAAGTTTAACCGCGCATGCTTGGTGGATCTTACCTTATCTACTAAAACCCTACAGAAAAACCCTAACTAAAGAAAACTTGTAAAAATTAATTACGTAGCTGTCCTGGAGGTTTCAATCCCAAAAGTGACCACAACAAAGCTCGACCGGCATACAACCTCTCACTCACACGCGAACAAGAAAATTGCCGTACCGGTAAAAGAACACCGAACGGTTAAGTCGACGTGTAGATCGAACGTGGTCACTCACTGAAAGATATAGTCACCCTTCCACGAACGGACTTACCCCCTCTTGACTCTAGAAGCTAAACCAACCAATTAGAATCCTCTAAACCAGGACATCTGAACAGGTAAGGCTCACCAAACATGTTGCCTTCAGAAAACATGTCGCATAAAATTAACAGGAAATTAACAGACGTGAAAATACTGGTTATTTAGCTAATTTATATGGGAAAAAACTACTTTTTTATTTGAAAGGGGAAGATTCTGAATTTTTCTTAAAACTTGGAGAATTTATATCGAAAACTTTTGGTAAATCAACCAAACTCCTAAACATCTCAGTTCTTACAAAATTTACCATTTTCTAAATACAATCCTCTAATTTAATTATAATGAAACAATTAACAATCGTTACAAGGCCTAACACCTAACTTGACAAGCTCTCTAAGTTTCTTTCTTAAATCACCCACTAGTGTGCTGTCTTCTACTTCTATTCCTCTTAAACGTGCTACATACATAAGTTCTTACTTCAGGAAAAAGTCTACCTTGTGTGCCATCTTCTCAATTTCTTTAAATTAAATTTTGTTTTAAAATCTGGTATGAGATAATTTGGGATAAGCACACACTCTTCTATATTAACCGTCCCTCAGTTGTTCAACGAGCAGAGTTGCGCACTTAATGTAGCCTTATTAAAGCTACTATTTATTTTTAATATGTTGAACAAACTTAAAGGAGGGATCAAAATAAGACTTCTCCAATGATAAAAATTTTTCTTTATTTTATCTTCTTATAAATAACTTCAACAAATAAAATTGGTATCTTCTACAAATAATGATAAAAACGAAAATAAAAAAATGTCTTCTTTTATTGACTCAATGGAACATAAATAAATTAAAACAACTCTTCCCAAAATAATTAATTAAATGTCTTCAGACCAGAACCTTTTTTATTTATTTAATTTTTTAAAATAAATTTCTTTAAAATTTTAAATCAAAAATTCAAAAATGTATTAAATTTCTCCAAATTCTTTAAAATTGAATGTTCTTAAACTGTCTAAAATTGACTAATTTTTCTAAAATTTCCTAATTTTTCTAAAATTCTTTAAAATTGTATAAATTTCTTTAAAATTGAGTCCGGGAGATCTGGAACCAAAAGAAATAACCAGCTTTTAGTGACTTGAAATAGTTTTCCTTTTACTTACAAAGTTTAAAAAGCAAAACCAAGAAAATCAAAACACTCTACAAATTTGTCACTAGAAGAGTGACTTCAAACAAGTTTAACCACGCATGCTTGGTGGATCTTACCCTATCTACTAAAACCCTACTGAAAATCTCGAAATAAAGAAAACTTTTAAAAATTACTTACGTAGCTTTCCTGGAGGTTTCAAATCCAAAAGTGACCACAACAAAGCTCGACCGGCATTCAACAAATCACTCACACGTGAACTAAGAAAAATTGCTGCAACGGTAAGAACACCGAAACGGTATAAGTCGCCATGTACTCGAAAGGATCGCACGTGGTCACACTCAGAAAGATATCGTAGAACTGACCGAAAGCCCGCAACTCTTCCACCAACGGACTTACCCCCACTTAACTCTAGAAGCAAAATCAACCAATTAGAACCCTCTAAACCAGGACATCTGAACAGGTAAGGCTCACAAAACATGTTGCCTTCAGAAAACATGTCGCATGAAATTGACAGGAAATTAAAAAATGTGAAAATACTGGTTATTTCACTATTTTATATGGGAAAAAACTCCTTTTTTATTTGAAAGCGGAAGATTTTGAATTTTTCTCAAAACTTGGATAATTTATATCGAAAAATTTTGGAAAACAAAACAAACTCCTAAACCTCTCAGTTCTTACAAAATTTAACATTTTGTAAATACAATTTTCTAATTTAATTATAATGCAACAATTAACAATTGTTACAAGCCGTATTCAAGTAATTCAACCTGTCATGACACTTTATGACTAAACACAACAACACCACTTATGAAACTATGAGTGAACAAAAGCGGAAGCCAAAAGCAGGAGATCTACATAAAAAACTGGTAGGTCAACAAAATGTTTTCAAAAAATAAAATAGTTCTCAAAAGCAAGCTACACATGCCAGTTACGTTGTAGCATACAATATTGCAAAAAGTAACAAAACACTATCTGATGGTGAGTTTGTTAAATCTTGTATGCTCCAAGTTAGTGAAATTATGTGTCCTGAAAAGAAAAAAGACTTTGAGGCAGTAAGTTTGTCTCGAAAAACAATTACTTCCAGTATTGAGGTAATTGATAAGCAGCTGTTATCACAACTTGAGTCAAAGATAAAAGATTTTAAATTCTGTTCTTTTGCTTTGGATAAACGTACGGACATAACGGACACAGCACAATTACTCATATTTATAAGAGGTATCAATGAAAACTTTGCTGTTACTGAAGAATTATTAGCTTGTATGCGTTCATTGAAAGGAACAACAAAAGGAGCTGATATTGTTCAGAAATTTAAAGAAACTATCACCAATACCACTCTACATGTATGGGTGAGCGGGTGGGCCAATACCACTGTACGTGTGTGGGCTGGTGGTTGGCCCAATACCACTGTACGTGTATGGGTGGGCGGGTAAGAAAATACCACTGTACGTGTGTGGGTGGGCCAATACCACTGTCATGTATGGGTAGGCGGGTGGGCCAATACCACTGTACGTGTATGGGTGGGCGGATAAGCCGATACGACTGTACGTGTATGGGTACGCGGGTGGGCCAATACCACTGTACGTGTATGGGTGGGCGGATAAGCCAATACCACTGTACGTGTATGGGTACGCGAGTGGGATAATTTCACTG
>JAQJVL010009660.1:0-15251 GCA_035578905.1 Stictocephala bisonia | reverse complement strand
AGTCCCCGCACATGCGCGCCAGACCAGCAGCCGACGCGTATATCGTAGGCTAAGAGCGTACGAAGGTAGCCGACGGTAATAATCGAAGTTTAAAAGTGCATTTATTATAGTACATATATATAAAAGACCGCCATCTTTTTACATTTTATATAGTATAACGGGGAAAGGATAGGAGTGTATTTTATATAGTATAACAAGGGAAAGGCCGCCATCTTGAAAAAAGTGCATTTTATATAGTATGATGTGGGAAATGTGAGGGAAATTTGGGAATCTGGAGGGAAATTTTGGAAGGGAAAATTCCCACGGGGGGTTGGTAGGACTGGGTCACGTGACCCGAAGATGCCCGAAGGTGGTCGCCATCTTGAATCCGAGAGCCGAAGATGCCCGAAGGTGAGCCCAGAACACCCCACTTATGTCTACTTCTCAATCTTGCGATCTTTGAGTTTCAATCTTGCTATCTTTGAGTTTCAATCATGCGATCTTTGAGTTTTAATCTTGCTATCTTTGAGTTTCAATCTTGCGATCTTTGAGTTTCAAACTTGCTATCTTTAAGTTTTAATCTTGCGATCTTTGAGTTTCAATCTTGCGATCTTTGAGTTTTAATCCTGCAATCTTTGAGTATCAATCTTGCGATCGTTGAGTTTCAATCTTGCTATCTTTGAGTTTCAATCTAATGATCTTTGAATTTCAACCTTGCGATTGTTGAGTTTCAATCTTGCGATCTTTGATTTTCAATCATGCGATCTTTGAGTTTCAATCTTGCTATCTTTGAGTTTCAATCTTGCGATCTTTGAGTTTCAATCTTGCGATTGTTGAGTTTTAATTTTGCGATCCTTGAGTTTCAATCATGCGATCTTTGAGTTTCAATCTTGCCATCTTTGAGTTTCAATTTTGCGATCTTTGAGTTTTAGTCTTGCGATCTTTGAATTTTAATCTTGCGATCTTTGAGTTTCAATCTTGCTATCTTTGAATTTTAATCTTGCGATCTTTGAGTTTCAATCTTGCTATCTTTGAGATTTAATCTTGCCATCTTTGAGTAAAAATCTTGTTATCTTTGAGTTTCAATCTTGTGATCTTTGAGTTTTAAGCTTGCGATCTTTGAGTTTCAGTCTTGCCATCTTTGAGTTTCAAAATTGCGATCTTTGAGTTTCAATCTTGCGATCTTTGAGTTTCAATCTAGCGATCTTTGAGTTTCAATCTTGAGATATTTGGATTTCAATTATGCGATCTTTGTGTTTCAATCTTGCGATCTTTGAGTTTCGATCTTGCGATCTTTGAGTTTTAATCTTGCGATCTTTGAGTATCAATCTTGTGATCTTTGAGTTTCAATCTTGCTATCTTTGAGTTTCATTCTTGTGATCTTTGAATTTCAATCTTGCGATCTTTGAGTTTCAATCTTGCGATCTTTGAGTTTTAATCTTGCTATCTTTGAGTTTCAATCATGCGATCTTTGAGTTTCAATCTTGCTATCTTTGAGTTTCAATCTTGCGATCTTTGAGTTTCAATCTTGCTATCTTTGAGTTTCAATCTTGCGATCTTTGAGTTTCAATCATGCGATCTTTGAGTTTCAATTTTGCCATCTTTGAGTTTCAAAATTGCGATCTTTGAGTTTCAATCTTGCGATCTTTGAGTTTCAATCTTGCGATCTTTGAGTTTCAATCTTGAGATATTTGAGTTTCAATTATGCGATCTTTGTGTATCAATCTTGCGATCTTTGAGTTTCAGTCTTTTAATTTTCGAGTTTCAATCTTGCCATCTTTGAGTTTCAATCTTGCGATCTTTGAGTTTTATTCTTGAGATATTTTAATTTCAATCATGCGAACTTTGTATATCAATCTTGCGATCTTTGAGTTTCAGTCTTTTAATTTTCGAGTTTCAATCTTGCCATCTTTGAGTTTTAATTTTGCGATCTTTGAGTTTCAATCATGCGATTTTTTAGTTTAAATCTTGCAATATTTGAGTTTCAATCTTGCGATCTTTGAGTTTAATTCTTGCGATCTTTGAGTTTCAATCTTGCGATCTTTGAAATTCGATCTTGCGATCTTTGAGTTTAAATCTTGCTATCTATGAGTTTATATCTTGTGACCTTTGAATTTCAATCTTGCGATTGGTTAGTTTCAATCTTGCGATCTTTGAGTTTCAATCATGCGATCTTTGAGTTTCAATCTTGCTATCTTTGAGTTTCAATCTTGCGATCTTTGAGTTTCAATCTTGCGATCTTTGAGTTTCAATCTTGCGATCTTTGAGTTTCAATCTTGCCATCTTTGAGTTTCAATCTTGAGATATTTGAGTTTCAATCTGCGATCTTTGTGTATCAATCTTGCGATCTTTGAGTTTCAGTCTTGCGATCTTTGAGTTTCAATCTTGCGATCTTTGAGTTTTAATCTTGCCATCTTTGAGTTTCAATCTTGCGATCGTTGAGTTTTAATCTTGCGATCTTTGAGTTTCAATTTTGCGATCTTTGAGTTTAAATCTTGCGATCTTTGAGTTTCAATTTTGCCATCTTTGAGTTTCAAAATTGCGATCTTTGAGTTTCAATCTTGCGATCTTTGAGTTTCAATTTTGCGATCTTTGAGTTTTAATCTTGAGATATTTGAGTTTTAATTATGCGATCTTTGTGTATCAATCTTGCGATCTTTGAGTTTCAGGCTTGCGATTTTTTAGTTTCAATCTTGCCATCTTTGAGTTTCAATCTTGCGATTTTTGAGTTTAAATCTTGCAAGCTTTGAGTTTCAATCTTGCGATCTTTGAGTTTAATTCTTGCGATCTTTGAGTTTCAATCTTGCGATCTTTGAGTTTCGATCTTGCAATCTCTGAGTTTTAATCTTGCGATCTTTGAGTTTCAATCTTGCAATCTTTGAGTTTTAATCTTGCTATCTTTGAGTTTAATCCTGTGATCTTTGAATTTCAATCTTGCGATCTTTGAGTTTTAATCTTGCGATATTTGAGTTTCAATCATGCAATGTTTGAGTTTCAATCTTGCTATCTTTGAGTTTCAATTTTGCCATCTTTGAGTTTCAAAATTGCGATCTTTGAGTTTCAGTCTTGCCATCTTTGAGTTTCAATCTTGCAATCTTTGAGTTTCAATCTTGCCATTTTTGAGTTTCAACCTTGTGATCTTTGAATTTCAATCTTGCCATCTTTGAGTTTCAATCATGCGATCTTTGTGTTTCAATCTTGCGATCTTTGAGTTTCAAACTTATAATCTTTGAGTTTCATTCATGCGATCTTTGAGTTTCAATCTTGCAATCTTTGAGTTTCAATCTTGCTATCTTTGAGTTTCAACCTTGCAAACTTTGATTTTCAATCTTGCGATCTTTGAGTTTCAAACTTGTGATCTTTGAGTTTCAATCTTGCCATCTTTGAGTTTCAATCTTGCGATCTTTGAGTTTTAATCTTGCGATCTTTGAGTATCAATCTTGTGATCTTTGAGTTTCAATCTTGCTATCTTTGAGTTTCATTCTTGTGATCTTTGAATTTCAATCTTGCGATCTTTAAGTTTCAATCTTGCGATCTTTGAGTTTTAATCTTGCTATCTTTGAGTTTCAATCATGCGATCTTTGAGTTTCAATCTTGCTATCTTTGAGTTTCAATCTTGCGATCTTTGAGTTTCAATCTTGCTATCTTTGAGTTTCAATCTTGCGATCTTAGAGTTTCAATCTTGCGATCTTTGAGTTTTAATCCTGCAATCTTTGAGTATCAATCTTGCGATCGTTGAGTTTCAATCTTGCTATCTTTGAGTTTCAATCTAGTGATCTTTGAATTTCAACCTTGCGATTGTTGAGTTTCAATCTTGCGATCTTTGAGTTTCAATCATGCGATCTTTGAGTTTCAATCTTGCTATCTTTGAGTTTCAATCTTGCGATCTTTGAGTTTCAATCTTGCGATTGTTGAGTTTTAATTTTGCGATCCTTGAGTTTCAATCATGCGATCTTTGAGTTTCAATCTTGCCATCTTTGAGTTTCAATTTTACGATCTTTGAGTTTCAGTCTTGCGATCTTTGAATTTTAATCTTGCGATCTTTGAGTTTCAATCTTGCGAACTTTGAATTTTAATCTTGCGATCTTTAAGTTTCAATCTTGCTATCTTTGAGTTTTAATCTTGCCATCTTTGAGTAAAAATCTTGCGATCTTTGAGTTTCAATCTTGTGATCTTTGAGTTTTAAGCTTGCGATCTTTGAGTCTCAATCTTGCGATCTTTGAGTTTCAATCTTGTGATCTTTGAGTTTCAATCTTGCGATCTTTGAGTTTCAATCTTGCGATCTTTGAGTTTTAATCTTGGATTTTGATTTAAAACTTGGATCTTGATTTTTCAATCGGCCATCTTTTTTTTTCCCAAAAATCGAATTTTTGGGATTTTCAATCTTGCAAATTTTTTGATTTTAAAACTTCGGTTTTCTTTCCCGTTTTCAATCTTGCGATTTTTGGGTTTTAATTTTGGGAAAAATTTTATTTCAACTTGCAAACTTTGTTTTAATCTTCCCAAATTTTTGAGTTTAAATTTTGGATTTTGATTTTTCAATCTTGCATCTTTAAATTTTTAATTGCATTTTTGGAGTTTTCAATCTTGCGATCTTTGATTTAAAATTTTGCGATCTTTGATTTTTCAATTTTGGGCAATTTTTGGGTTTTTTTTTAATTTTGGAAAAAATTTTTTTAATTTTGCAAATTTTTGGGTTTTTAAAAATCTTGCGATTTTTGAGTTTAAACCCCTGGATTTGAGTTAAATCTTCCCATCTTTGATTTTTAATTTCCCATTTTTGGGTTTCCCAATTTTGGGCGATCTTTAAATTTTAATCTTGCGTTTCTTTTTTTTTCAATTTTCCCTCTTTAATTTTCAATCTTCCCATTTTGATTTTAATTTCTTGGATTTTGAGTTTCAACTTGCGATCTTTGGTTTCAATCTGGATCTTTGGTTTCTTCTTGCGATCTTTAATTTTTTAATCTTGGATTTTTGGGTTTTAAAATTTTTGCATCTTTGATTTTTAATTTTTGCAAATCTTTAGTTTTTTAATTTTGCGATTTTTAATTTCAATTTTCCCATCTTTAAAGTTTAAATCTTGGATTTTGAGTTTAAAATTTTCCCATCTTTTTTGTTTAAAATTTGCGATCTTTAGTTTCATCTTCGATCTTTATTTTAATCTTGCGATTTTTTTAAAGTTTAAAATCTTGATCTTTGGGTTTAAATTCTTGGGGTCTTTGATTTTTAATCTTGCATCTTTAAATTTCAATTTGCGATCTTTAGAAAAAACTTCGATCTTGAGTTCAATTTTCCCCATTTTTGATTTTAAAAATTTGCCATTTTTGGTTTCAATCTTAAAATTTTGAGTTTCAATTTGCGATTTTTGGGTTTTTTCAATCTTGGATCTTTGAGTTTCTTTTTCGATTTTGGGGAGTTTCAATTTTCCCACCCTTTGATTTCCCAATTTTTTCCATCCTTTAATTTTAAAAATTTGCGATCTTTAAATTTTCAATTTTGCGCCCCTTTGGGGTTTCAATTTTCCCATTTTTGGGTTTTTCAATTTTTAAAAAAAATTTGAGTTTAAATTTTGGGCAAATCTTTGTGTATCAATCTTGCGATCTTGATTTTTCGGGTTTTCGATTTTTTAGTTTCAATCTTGCATTTTTTGAGTTTCAATTTTGGGATTTTGATTTTTAAAATTTGCAACTTTGATTTTAAATCTTGGATCTTTGAGTTTTTCTTGCGATCTTTGAGTTTCAATTTTGGGAATTTTGAGTTTTTTAAAATTTAATGGAAATTTTTGGGTTTTTCAATTTTTGCAATCTTTGAGTTTTAATTTTTGCGATTTTAAGTTTCAACTTGAAATCTTTGATTTTTAAATCTTGCATTTTTGATTTAAAAACCCTTGAATTTTTAAATTTTCAATTTTGCGATTTTTTTTTTTTTTTTTTGGGATTTTTTTTTTAAAAAAAACCCTTTTTTGGGGGGAAAAATTAAAAAATTTTTTTTTGAGTTTCAACCCTGAAAACTTTGAGTTTCAATTTTTGGCAATTTTTGATTTTTAATTTTCCCTTTCTTTGAGTTTCAAAATTGCAATCTTTGATTTTTAATTTTCCCCACTTTGAGTTTAACCCTTGAATCAAAAAATTTAAATCTTCCCATTTTGATTTTTTAAAACCTTTGATTTTAAATTTCAATCATGATTTAAATAGGGAGTTTTCAATTTTTGCAATCTTTGAGTTTAAAAAAATTTTTATTTTTTTTTCCCCATCTTGAGTTTAAAAATTTGCGATCTTTAAGTTTCCCCCTTCCCTTTTTTGATTTTTCAACTTGCAATCTTTAAATTTCCCAATTTTGGGATTTTGATTTTCAACCCTTGGATTTTTAAATTTTCAATCTTCCCATCTTTGAGTTTCAATCTTCGATCTTTGGTTTAATCTTGCGATCTTTGATTTTTAAAATTTTTAAATTTTTTAATTTTCTTCTTGCAATTTTTTGGAGTTTAAATTCTTGGATCTTTAATTTAAATCTTGTTCTTTGGTTTAAACCCTTGCAATCTTTAAATTTCAATTTTTGCATTTTTTGGTTTAAAACTTGGTTCTTTGGTTTCAACCCGGGCCATTTTTGAGTTTAAATTTCTTGCGATTTTTTAGTTTTCTTCCCTTTTCTTTAATTTTTAAAAATCTTGCGATCTTTGATTTTTCAATCTTTTTTTTTTTTTTTTTTGGATTTTTGGGTTTTAATTTTTTTGCAATTTTGATTTAAAAATTTTTGCGTTTTTTTGAGTTTCAATCTTTTTATTTTTGGGTTTTTCAATCAATGCGTTTTCCCTTTGGGGGGAGTTTCAATCTTGCATCTTTGATTTTCAATCTTGGGGACTTTGGTTTTAAAACTTGCTATCTTTAATTTTTAATCTTGCAAATTTTTTTTCCTTTTGGGAGTTTTAATTTTGCGTTTTTTTGGGATTTTTAACCCTAAAAATCTTTTAAGTTTTAACTTAAAAAAAAATTTAAAAAAAAAATTTAAAAAAAAAAAAATCCCAAAAAAAAAAAGAAAAAAAGAAAAAAAAAAAATTTAAAAAGGTTTGTTGAAAAAAAATTTAAAAAAAAATTTTGAAAAAAAAAAAATAAAAAAAATTTTAAAAAAAAAAAAAAACCTTTTTTAAAAAAAACAACCAAAAAATCTTTAAAAAACTGGAAAAAAATTTTAAAAAAATTTGGAAAAAAAAAAAGGGTTTTAAAAAAAGGATATTTAAAAATTTTTCCCCTTTTTTGGTTTCAATTTTGCGATTTTTGGGAGTTTAAGTCTTGCGATCTTTAAATTTTTAATTTTGGGCAAACTTTGAGTTTAAAATCTTGGGGACCTTTAAATTTTTAATTTTGCAAATCTTTGAGTTTCAATTTGCTTTTCTTTGAGATTTAATCTTCCCATCTTTGAGAAAAAAATTTTTAAAATTTTTTGATTTCCCAATCTTTATCTTTGGTTTTAAGCGGGCGATTTTTGGTTCAATTTTTGCGATTTTTGAGTTTCAGTCTTTCGATCTTTGAGTTTAAATTTTGGGCGATTTTTGGGAGTTTCAATCTTGCCACTTTGATTTTTAAAAAATTGCGATCTTTGAGTTTCAATTTTGCGATCTTTGGTTTCAATCTAGCGATTTTTTAGTTTTAATTTTTAAAAGATATTTGGATTTCAATTTTTCGATCTTTTTTGTTCAATTTTTCGTTTTCTTTAGTTTCAGGCTTGCGATTTTTTAGTTTTAAATCTTGCCATTTTTGGGTTTTCAACCCTTGCGTTTTTTAAGTTTAAATCTTGCAAGCTTTAAATTTAAACCCTTGCGATTTTTTGATTTTGATTCTTGCGATCTTTGAGTTTCAATTTTGCAAATCTTTGATTTTTCGATCTTGAAATCTCGGATTTTCAATCCTCCCAATCTTTGAGTTTAATCTTGAAATTTTTTGAGTTTTAATTTTCCCGATTTTTGGGTTTTTTCAACCCTTGCAATCTTTAAAGTTTTAATTTTTGCATCTTTGAGTTTAGTCCTTTTGATCTTAGAATTTCAATCTTGTGATCTTTGATTTTTAATCTTGCGATTTTTGAGTTTCAATCATGAAATCTTTGATTTTAAAATCTTGCTATCTTTGATTTTCCCAATTTTTTCCCCTCTTTGATTTTCAAATTGCGATCTTTGGGAGTTTCAGTTTTTGCCATTTTTGTTTTTCAATCTTGCAATCTTTGAGTTTCAATAAAGGATTTTGTTTTTCAACCCTTGCGATTTTTTAAAGTTTCAAACTTAAAAATCTTTGAGTTTCATTCATGCGATTTTTTGATTTCAATCTTGCGATTTTTAATTTAAATTTTTGCTATCTTTGATTTTAAAAAACCTTTTAAAAACTTTGAATTTCAATCTTGCAAATCTTTGAGTTTCAAATTTGGTGATCTTTGATTTTTTAAAATCTTGCCATTTTTGAGTTTCAATTTTGCGATTTTTTGAGTTTTTAAAATTTTTGGGGTTCTTTGATTTATCAATCTTGCGATTTTTGATTTTAAAATTTTGCTATTTTTTTGATTTTCCTTCTGTGATTTTTAAATTTTAAAAATCTTGCAAATCTTTGAGTCTAAATCTTGCGATCTTTGAGTTTCAATCTTGCTACCCTTTTGATTTTTAATCTTGCGTTCTTTGAGTTTAAAACTTGCAATCTTTGAGTTTTAATTTGCAAATTTTTGGGTTTTTAAACCCTGTGATTTTAAAAATTTCAATCTGCAATCTTTGAGTTTTAAACTTGCGATTTTTGGTTTCAATCATGCAACTTTGATTTTCTTTCTTGCTATCTTTGATTTTTAAATTTTTTCCCATCTTTGAGTTTCAAAATTGCGATCTTTGAGTTTCAGTCTTGCCATCTTTGAGTTTCAATCTTGCAATCTTTGATTTTTTCAATTTTTGCCTTTTTTGGGTTTTCAACCTTGTGATTTTTGAATTTAAAATTTTTCCCATTTTTGATTTTCAATATGCGATCTTTTTTTCAATTTTGCGATCTTTGAGTTTAAAAACTTTAATCTTTGAGTTTCATTCATGCGATTTTTTGGGAGTTTCAATCTTGCGATCTTTAAGTTTAAATTCTTGCTATCTTTGATTTTTAAACCCCTTGCAATCTTTAAATTTTTCAATCTGCGTTTCTTTGATTTTTTAAATTTGGATCTTTGAGTTTAAATTTTTCCCATCTTTGAGTTTCAATCTTGCGATTTTTGATTTTTAAATTTGCGATTTTTGGAGTATAAATTTTGCGATCTTTGTGTTTCAATCTTTCTATCTTTGAGTTTCTTTCTTGTGATTTTTAAATTTTTCAATTTGCGATTTTTTGGGTCTAAATCTTTCGATCTTTGAGTTTCAATTTGCTATCTTTGAGTTTCAATCATGCGATCTTTGATTTTCAATCTTGTTTATCTTTGATTTTTCAATCTTGCGATTTTTAAAGTTTCAAATTTGGGGCTTTTTTTAAATTTTTAATCTTGCAAATTTTTGGGATTTTCAATTTTGCGATTTTTGATTTTTAAAACCCTTTGAAAACTTTGAGAAATCAATTTTGTGATCTTTTGATTTAAATCTTGATATCTTTTATTTTTCAATCTAATTATCTTTGTTTTTCAACCTTGCATTGTTGAGTTTAAATCTTGGGGATTTTTGTTTTTCAATCAGGGCAAAACTTTGAGTTTCAATCTTGCTATTTTTTGGGTTTAAATTTCTTGGGGATCTTTAAATTTTTCAATCTTGCGATTGTTGATTTTAAAATTTTGCGTTTCCTTGAGTTTCAATCTTTGCATCTTTGAGTTTCAATCTTCCCATCTTGATTTTTTAAATTTTGCGATTTTTGAGTTTCAGTCTTGCGATTTTTTAAAATTTTAATCTTGCGATCTTTGAGTTTAAATCTTGGCAAATCTTTAAATTTTTTAATCTTGGATTTTTGGTTTTTCAATCTTGCTTCTTTGAGTTTTTAAACCTTGCCATCTTTGATTTTGATCTTGAAAATCTCGGGATTTTAAAATCCTGCAATCTTTGGGGTTTAAAATCTTCCCAATCTTTAAAGTTTTAATCTTGCGACTTTGAGTTTAAATTCCTTGCAATTTTTTGATTTTTAATCTTGCAAATCTTTGAGTTTAGCCCCTGTGACCCTTAGAATTTCAATCTTGCGACTTTGATTTTTAATCTTGCGATATTTGATTTTCCCAATCATGAAAACCCTTTTAGTTTCAATCTTGCTATCTTTGATTTTTCTTTTTTCCCATCTTTGAGTTTAAAAATTTTTGGGGTCTTTGATTTTCAGTCTTCCCCATCTTTGATTTTTCAACTTGAAATCTTTGATTTAAATTTCGGGCCATTTTTGGGGTTTCAACCTTGGATTTTTTAAAATTTCAATCTTGCCATCTTTGATTTAAATCAGGGCGATCTTTGTTTTCAATTTTGCGACCCTTTGAGTTTCAAACTTAAAATTTCCTTTGAGTTTCTTTTCTGCATTTTTGAGTTTCAATTTTGCGTTCTTTAATTTTTCAATTTTGCTTTTCTTTGATTTTAAAACCTTGCAATCTTTGAATTTCAATCTTGCGATCTTTGATTTTCCCAAAACTTGTGATCTTTAAAGTTTCAATTTTTTCCCCATCTTTGATTTCAATCTTGCGATCTTTGATTTTTTAATCTTGCGATTTTTTGAGTATCAATTTTGCGCTTTTTTGGATTTTTCAATTTTTGCTATTTTTTTGGGGTTTCTTTCTTTGATCTTTGTTTTTTCTATCTTGCGATCTTTGAGTCTAAAATCTTGCGATTTTTGGATTTTAAATTTCTTGCTATTTTTGATTTTCCCAATCATGCGATCTTTGAGTTTCAATTTTGCTATCTTTGATTTTTCAATCTTGGGGTTTTTGAGTTTCAAATTTTGCTATTTTTAATTTTTAAAATCTTGCAAATCTTTGATTTTCCAATTTTTTGCGATCTTTGATTTTAAAAATTTCCTGAAATCTTTGAGTATAAATCTTGCGATCTTTTGGGGTTTTAAAATCTTTATCTTTGATTTTAAATCTAATGATCTTTAAATTTAAACCCTTCCCGATTGTTAGTTTAAAATCTTGCGATCTTTGTTTTTTTCAATCAGCGATTTTTTGAGTTTAAAATCTTGCTATTTTTGAGTTTCAATCTTGCGATTTTTGATTTTCCCAATTTGCGATTTTTTGATTTTAAATTTTTGCGATCCTTGATTTTTTCAATCATGCGATTTTAATTTTCCAATTTTTCCATCTTTGTTTTTCCCAATTTTTGCGATCTTTGATTTTCAGTTTTTGCAAATCTTTAAATTTTTAAAATTTTGGGCGATCTTTGAGTTTCAATTTTGCGATCTTTAAATTTTTAAATCTTGCGATCTTTGAGTTTAAATCTTGCTTTTCTTTGAGATTTAATCTTCCCATCTTTGAGTAAAAATCTTGTTTCTTTGATTTTCAATTTTTTGATCTTTGGTTTTAAGTTTTGCGATTTTTAAAGTCCCCAATCGCGATCTTTGAGTTTAAATCTTTGACTTTGATTTTAAAATTTCTTGCGTTCTTTGAGTTTAAAACCCTTGCGTCTTTGATTTGTAATCTTGCGATCTTGGGGGGTTTTAAATTTTGCGATCTTTGATTTTTAAATCTTGCGATCTTTGATTTTCCCAATCTTGAATTTTTGAGTTTCAATTTTTCCCCTTCTTTGATTTTTAAAAATTTGCGATTTTTGATTTTCAATCTTGCCATCTTTGAGAAAAAATTTCTTGCGATCTTTGAGTTTTAATCTTTTGGCGTTTTTTCTTTTGATTTTAAAATCTTGCAACCCTTTTGATTTTTTAAAATTTTGCTATCTTGAGTTTAATCCTTTTGGAATCTTTGAATTTAAATCTTGCGATTTTTTGATTTTTTAAACTTGCGATTTTTGGATTTTCAATCTGCAGTTTTTGGAGTTTAAAATTTTGCTATCTTTGAGTTTAAATTTTTCCCCTCTTTGATTTTAAAAATTTGGCGATTTTTGGGAGTTTAAATCTTGCCATTTTTGATTTTTTAATCTTGAATCTTTGAGTTTCAATCTTCCCATTTTTGATTTTTAAAAATCTTGCATTTTTAAATTTCAATCTTGCCATCTTTATTTTTCAATCTTTACAAACTTTAAATTTCAATCTTGCGATCTTGAGTTTCAAACTTGTGATCTTTGGTTTAAAATCTTGCCATCTTTGATTTTTAAATCGGGGCGATCTTTGATTTTCTAATTTTGCAAATCTTTGAGTATAAATTTTTGGATTTTTTGATTTTCAATCTTTCTATCTTTGATTTTTCAATTTGCTATCTTGGGTTTTTTTAATCTTGAAATATTTAAAATTTCAATCTTGCGTTGTTATTTTTCAATCTTGCGATTTTTTGAGTTTAAATTTTGCGATTTTTGAGTTTGAATTTTTGCCATTTTTTTAGTTTAAAAATTCCCGATCTTTGATTTTCCCAGTCTTGCCATTTTTGAGTTTAAAAATTCCTACCAATTTTTGAGTTTCAATTTTGCCTTTTTTTGAGTTTCAACCCTTGCGATTTTTTGAATTTATATCTTCCATCTTTGATTTTTAAATCATGCAAATTTTTGAGTTAAAAATTTTGGGGTTTCTTGAGTTTAAAATAGTAATCTTTGAGTTTCTTTCCCATCCCCGATCTTTGAGTTTCAATCTTGGGGATTTTTGAGTTTCAATTTTGCTATTTTTGAGCTTTAACCTTGCGATCTTTAAAATTTCACTTGAGATTTTTGATTTTCAAATTTGTGATTTTTGGGATTTAAATCTTCCATCTTTGAGTTTAATCATGCATCTTTGAGTTAAAAAACTTCCCGATCTTTGGTTTCAACTGTAATCTTTGATTTTCAATTCATGGGGATTTTTTGAGTTTAAAAATCTTGCGATTTTTGAGTTTTAATTTTTGGGCATTTTTGATTTCAATTTTGCGATCTTTGAGTTTCAACCCTTGCCATTTTTGAGTTTCAATTTTTGAGATTTTTAAAAGTTTAATCTCGATCTTTGTGTATCAATTTTGCGATTTTTTGAGTTTCAGTCTTGCGATTTTTGAGCCCCCAATTTGCATCTTTGATTTTTAAATTTCTTGCCACTTTGAGTTTAAAAAATTGCGATTTTTGATTTTCCCAATTTTTTTTCCCCCGATTTTTGAGTTTAAATTTTGCGATCTTTAATTTAAAATCTTGAGATATTTGAGTTTTAAATTTAAAGGGCGATTTTTGTGTATCAATCTTGCGATCTTTGTTTTTTCAGGCTTGCGTTTTTTTAGTTTCAATCTTCCCAAATTTTTGAGTTTCAATTTTGGGCGTTTTTCGATTTTAAAAATCTTGCAAGTTTTGAGTTTCAATCTTGCGATCTTTTTTTTTTTGATTCTTGCGATTTTGAGTTTCAGTCTTTGCGATCTTTGATTTTCGACCCTTTTTATCCTGATTTTTCAATCTTGCAATCTTTGATTTTCCCAATCTTGCAATTTTTGATTTTTTAATCTTGCGATTTTTGAGTTTCAATTTTGAAAATTTTTTTAGTTTTAATTTTGGTTTCTTTGATTTTAAAACCTGTGATCTTAGAATTTCAACTTGCAAATTTTTGATTTTTTAATTTCTTGCAAATATTTGATTTTAAATTTCATGAAATTTTTGAGTTTCAATCTTGCTTCTTTGA
The DNA here is from genome assembly GCA_035578905.1 of Stictocephala bisonia. Lineage (NCBI taxonomy): Eukaryota > Metazoa > Arthropoda > Insecta > Hemiptera > Membracidae > Stictocephala > Stictocephala bisonia. Next base: position 1,572 of record JAQJVL010009660.1, on the reverse strand, counting down.
GTTTTTTTTTGCCATTTTTTGATTTTTCAAAATTGCGATTTTTGAGTTTCAGCCCTTGCCATCTTTAAAGTTTCAATTTTGCAATCTTTGAGTCTCAAATCTTGCCATTTTTGATTTTAAACCCTTTGTGATTTTTAAATTTCAATCTTCCCATTTTGATTTTCAATCATGCGATCTTTGTGTTTCAATTTGCGATCTTTGATTTTTAAAAACTTATAATCTTTGAGTTTCATTCATCCATTTTTGATTTTTAAATTTTGGGCGATTTTTAAGTTTAAATTTCTTGCTATTTTTGGGAGTTTAAACCTTGAATCTTTAAATTTCAATCTTGCGATTTTATTTTCCCAAATTTTTGGGGATTTTTAAATTTTCAATCTTCCCAAACTTTGAGTTTCAACCCTTGCGATTTTTGGGAATTTTTTAATTTTGCGTTTTGAGTATAAATCTGCGATTTTTGAGTTTCAATCTTGCTATTTTTGAGTTTATTTTGTGATCTTTAAATTTTTCAATCTTGCATCTTTGAGTTTCAATCATGCGATCTTTGAGTTACAATCTTGCTATCTTTGAGTTTCAACCTTGCGATCTTTGAATTTCAATCTTGCGATCTTTGAGTTTCAAACTTGTGATCTTTGAGTTTCAATCTTGCCAATCTTGCCATCTTTGAGTTTCAATCTTGCGATCTTTGAGTTTTAATCTTGCGATCTTTGAGTATCAATTTTGCGATCTTTGAGTTTCAATCTTTCTATCTTTGAGTTTCAATCTTGCTATCTTTGAGTTTCAATCTTGTAATATTTGAATTTCAATCTTGCGATTGTTGAGTTTCAATCTTGCGATCTTTGAGTTTCAATCTTGCGATCTTTGAGTTTGAATTTTGCCATCTTTGAGTTTCAAAATTGCGATCTTTGAGTTTCAGTCTTGCCATCTTTGAGTTTCAATCTTGCAATCTTTGAGTTTCAATCTTGCCATTTTTGAGTTTCAATCTTGTGATCTTTGAATTTATATCTTGCCATCTTTGAGTTTCAATCATGCGATCTTTGAGTTACAATCTTGCGATCTTTGAGTTTCAAACTTGTAATCTTTGAGTTTCATTCATGCGATCTTTGAGTTTCAATCTTGCGATCTTTGAGTTTCAATCTTGCTATCTTTGAGTTTCAACCTTGCGATCTTTGAATTTCAATCTTGAGATCTTTGAGTTTCAAACTTGTGATCTTTGAGTTTCAATCTTGCCATCTTTGAGTTTCAATCATGCGATCTTTGAGTTACAATCTTGCGATCTTTGAGTTTCAAACTTGTAATTTTTGAGTTTCATTCATGCGATCTTTGAGTTTCAATCTTGCGATCTTTGAGTTTCTATCTTGCTATCTTTGAGTTTCAATCTTGCGATCTTTGTGTTTCAATCTTGCGATCTTTGAGTTTCAAACTTATAATCTTTGAGTTCCATTCATCCGATCTTTAAATTTCAATCTTGCGTCTTTAAGTTTCAATTTTGCTATCTTTGAGTTTAAATTTTGCAATTTTTGAATTTCAATCTTGCGATCTTTGAGTTTAAAATTTTGATCTTTGAGTTTCAAT
>JAQJVL010009659.1:0-15260 GCA_035578905.1 Stictocephala bisonia | reverse complement strand
GCCTGCCGTGTAAAAAAAGGTTATGTTTTTGATTTTCAAAGTGTAGTTTACATACGAAGTGTTTCAATTAACATTTAATATTATTTATTGAATATGAATAAATGAATTTATTTCCAACTAATAATTACAATTATCTATTTACATAGTTCTTATTTGGAAATTAACTGGCCCCTATATCGAGTTATGTGACCAGTTTGATTAAAGAAAAAATATATATTTAAAAAACATAGTATTAATTAATTGAGTCTAGCAAGTGAAACTTGGATAATTCGAACCTCAAGGGACCAATAAAAAATTCGAATTATCTAAAAATTCGAATTAAAAAAGTTTTGAATAAAAGGCTTTCAAAATAAAATGATCATACTGTATATTCGGTCCAAACATTTAATGAGAATAACATTGGTTGTTGTACATTCACGTTTTACAATACATTCACATTATACAGTACTGTATTACGTTATGTAGGCTAAACAGTACGGCCAAAAGAGTTAAAAACAATCAGTACAGTATTGTAAAACAATTACTGTACGCAATAATCATAACATTTAATGTACTATAAAAACAAAGGGTGTAAAGAGAAAGCGTGAGTGTGCATTGACCCCTTAGCGGCGCCGGACTGGGGCGGGCGAGGGAGGGTTGAGGGCAGGTATGGCCGGCCGGGCGATGCGTAACGGCTGGCCAAGGTCATTGTCACTGTACAGTGGCTTTGGCACGAGCGCGTTTCCTGTTTTCCCGTCTAAAACTGACATCGGCTCCGCATTTTAACTCGAACAAAATTCGAACTATCCAAAATATAATTCGAATTAACCACAATTTTTTAACATTACTAGTATAGAAAATGCTAGGGACCATGATAAATATTCGAATTAAAGAGGATTTCGAATTAGAAAAGTTCGAATTATCCAGGTTTCACTGTACATATAATTGCATAATAGACTAGCTGAACCCGGCGGACGTTTTCTCGCCTTTCATTTTTCATTGACATACCAAAATAAAGCAATAGAAAGAATTATAGAAAAAAACATTATTTATTAAATGAGTGCAAGAGGGTAAACAATATTTTTGGTCTTCTTATTTGGTGTATAAAATGTAAAGGTTTTTTGTAGTGTGTGCTACACTCTCAAGGTGAAATGTAGAACTGCAATAAATCAAAACATATACAGTACTGTTGTTGTCAGAACTTCAATCTGCTTATGGCATGTGAAACTACATTAAACCACACAGTCATATGTTTTTTGTAAACAATTCAGATTCTCCATTTGAATAACATGGGATCTTTAGGAGCCCGTGGGTCGGGACCCTGTGGACGGATCTGCATCAAACTTCACAGAAACCATCTCGGGAGTATACAGGACAACATCCTGAAGTTTCATGGCGATCGGTTGGATGGTTTGGCAACGCATAAACTTCAAACATATATATATATATATACAAACATCCTCTTTTATAAATATAGAAGACACACAATCGCCACCTGCAGTGTTTACATTCCTGAAAATATAATTTAATTAAAGTATAAAAATAATCTAAAACTATAGACACAAATAATTCAAAAACGTGAATAAGAGAGTTGTACATGTGTTTTATGACAATGGCTTCTAGTCATATTAGCTGTATTAGTTTGGTTGTGTGATAATGAGGAAGACAGGAACAGTGACAGACAGCACTGATGACGACTCTAAAGGCCTTGAGGCCGAGCCTCTCGTGAATAGGGTGCCTTAGAGGGAATACTCTACCTGGTTCATACTTCAGTAAGATGTAACCCCCACCTAATAGAACTACTGTATAAATAAACTGTCTGATAGTGCTCAGTGTTTTTCATATTAAAAAAAGGACTTAATTAAGATGGAGAATCTATAATATCGTTGCCGCAGTTTTTCCTGGTAACTTCACCTGAAGCAGTTAATAATAAAGGAGAAATAATAAACAAAGCATTGAATCAAGAATCCGCATTTTGATGTTAAAACAGAATATAATAGCCTAAGAACTTTTTTTACTAAACAAGTTATGATTTAAAAAATTATTATCATATAAGAAATTATTGTAGTTCGCAATATTATGCAATACCTTTCGTAGTAATTAAAGACGGATTGCATGGTTATTGGTTAGCTTAGGATCCTATCCCTATATACAACACATTTTATCATCAAGTATCTTTACACGTAACGTGATAGTGACGGACATAAGTACTAACGACCTACCATGGATATAACTGCTGATAGCCCACCTACTCCTCGTGTCAAAAACGTAACTAATGAGTTCTCCTACTCACAGAAATCACTACTGATTATTCGTGGTAAAAGTGGGTGGGCGAGACACCCACCAAAAATGATAATACTTTTTACACCGTGCACAGTTTTATCAAGGTTTGTGGCTGAAAATTGCCATTGGAATAACCATAAATGGATTCAAATCTGATGATGAACGCAATCATGGAACTAGTTTATGTTTAGTACTTAAGGCGGTCGTTTCACTCTTTAAAAAAACTATACAAACATGGGTTTCTATTTCAACAATTACGTTCGTTATAAAGATCGTATCACAACACTTGAAGTGTCATTTGATAGGTGAAGAACTATTCTAGTGGACAGTACAAAATAATTGGAAGCAGTTAATATATTTTATAGTTAGATGATTTAAATTTTTTTAAACTCGCGATTTTAACGTATCGTCCACTAGAATCCTTTATAAATAATAAGTAAAGCCATTTTTTGTCAATGCAACTCCTCCCTTATTTCTTAACCAATTTTTATGGCAGAGGTGTTAAAAAATGTGCCTCTGTTCGTAGTTGTGCAATAAGGTCTTAATTCTTAAATGTGTTCACCCTGAACGGCACGGGAAAGCTCTCAAAGTACATTTTTTTGCCATAACAATAACACGGAGAGTGATTTAAAATGATTCTAAAAGTAACAGCTGTTCAAACATAAATAATGATCTACAAAAAGTTTTTACAGCTGTTGGAATGTAAACAATGTTGTTTGTAATATTGATGAGGTTAGATCTTTCATAATGTTAAAGGGAGCAGGTAGTGAAATAAACTTTTTTTTTCTATTTTTCAAATAAGCACTTTTTTACTCTGTATAATCTCCTGAATACAATGATACCATATACATGCAGTTTTTAGTAAGTATACATAGTTTTAATCGATATTTTGTAGCAGTATGCATGGCGAGAATTACCTGTAGGTACACTTTGTATAGTATGTGACACAGTCATTCCATTATTTGTTTAAATTTATATGAGAATCTTATGGATAGTTATGGATGCTATAAAACCCACTTACAAAGACTTAGCTCATCCTAGTTTACTAAGCAAATGTTTGCATGGAAAAAAGCAAAACCAAAATGAATTCTTCAATAATATGATTTGGACCCGAGTACCGAAGACGACATTTGTAGGCATACATACATTGAAACTAGGTGTCCTGGATGCTGTGTTGTGCTACAATGATGGAGCTCTTGGGAGAGTAAATGTGCTCCAAAAATTATGTGGTTCGTGTGGCGCAAACTGTGCTGTCGGTTTAAACAACATCGATAAAGTTCGCGTGCGTAAAGCGGAACGTGAACTTCAAAACTTGGAAAAAAGAGCTCATCAGAGAAGAGCAGCCATGAAAAGAAAGCTGGAGGAAAATGAGGAGGATCCAGATAACCCAGACTATGGATATGGAGCTCACTAATGTATGGGGTAAGTGTCTTACTCAGATCTGCATTACTATAACCAGTGACTGTGACTTTGATTGCGATTTCTGAAAAGTTGTGTTTTTTCTCACTTCGGTACCATTTTCTCCTTAACCACTTGTCCTATTTGGCTGAAATTTTTACTGACAGTGTGTCATATGGTGCTTGGCAGTAATAATAAGTGGTTTAGAAATATTCCTTCAAACAAAAAATTAATTAATTTTTTTTCCAAAAAAATTAAAAAAAATTAACATTAAAAAAAATTCATAAAACCCGATCTGTTTGTCATAAATGATTTAAACTACTTATTATTATCCATAAAGACCTATATTATGTTACTGGAAAATTTTAATGGTGTAGCTCTAATGGGTTTTTTGATATGCGTACCTAAAAATGGCCGATTTAACATGGGCGGGATAGGCACTACCCACTCCCCTTAAGCCAGGGAAGGTTCTAGGCTTGATTTTAATGGTCATTTTCAATGCAGTTATTTATGTATCTAATTAATCTTAGAAGTTAAACAAAAACAAATTATATAAACACGTTTGAAATAGGCAAAGTAATGTAATTGGGTGTTTATGAAAAGAAATAAGTATCAACGCAAGTAATGTGAGTGAGATACTGTAGGCCCTACATAAATAAGTATCAACGCAAGTAATGTGAGTGAGATACTGTAGGCCCTACATAAATAAGTATCAACGCGAGTAATGTGAGTGAGATACTGTAGGCCCTACATAAATAAGTATCAACGCGAGTAATGTGAGTGAGATACTGTAGGCCCTACATAAATAAGTATCAACGCAAGTAATGTGAGTGATATACTGTAGGCCCTACATAAATAAGTATCAACGCGAGTAATGTGAGTGAGATACTGTAGGCCCTACATAAATAAGTATCAACGCGAGTAATGTGAGTGAGATACTGTAGGCCCTACATAAATAAGTATCAACGCGAGTAATGTGAGTGATATACTGTAGGCCCTACATAAATAAGTATCAACGCGAGTAATGTGAGTGAGATACTGTAGGCCCTACATAAATAAGTATCAACGCGAGTAATGTGAGTGAGATACTGTAGGCCCTACATAAATAAGTATCAACGCGAGTAATGTGAGTGAGATACTGTAGGCCCTACATAAATAAGTATCAACGCAAGTAATGTGAGTGAGATACTGTAGGCCCTACATAAATAAGTATAAACGCAAGTAATGTGAGTGAGATACTGTAGGCCCTACATAAATAAGTATCAACGCAAGTAATGTGAGTGAGATACTGTAGGCCCTACATAAATAAGTATCAACGCAAGTAATGTGTGTGAGATACTGTAGGCCCTACATAAATAAGTATCAGCGCAAGTAATGTGAGTGAGATACTGTACATAAATTGAATCTTGTCATTTTACGTTATACAGAACCTACAATTTATTTTAGTCAAAAGTCACAGGCCGAGGTATAACGAGCGCAGCGAGTGACTAGGGGTGTCCCCTAGCGAACATTTATATATCATACAGTGTTCACTATATCTCATTATAATAATAAACACGAACCGTACAGTTGAAATATAAAAGGATGTTTTTCCAGCTGGCGGTGAAATTGCATGTCTACCAAAGGGATGTCGAGTGTCGACTTGCCAGCAGTGGCATGTCACCAAAGTGCTATCGAGTGTTGACTTGCCAGCAGTGGCATGTCTACCAAAGCGCTATCGAGTGTCGAATTTTCAGCAGTGGCATGTCTAATAAAGGGCTGTCGAGTGTCGACTTGCCTGCAGTGGCATGTCACCAAAGTGCTGTCGGGTGTCGACTTACCAGCATTGACATGTCTACCAAAGGGCTGTTGAGTGTCGACTTGCCAGCAGTGGCATGTCACCAAAGTGCTGTCGAGTGTCGAATTTCCAGCAGTGGCATGTTTAATAAAGGGCTGTCGAGTGTCGAATTGCCAGCAGTGGCATGTCTACCAAAGGGCTGTTGAGTGTCGACTTGCCTGCAGTGGCATGTCACCAAAGGGCTGTCGAGTGTCGACTTGCCAGCAGTGGCATGTCTACCAAAGGGCTGTCGAGTGTCGACTTGCCAGCAGTGGCATGTCTACCAAAGGGCTGTCAAGTGTCGACTTGCCAGCAGTGACATGTCTACCAAAGGGCTGTCGAGTGTCGACTTGCCAGCAGTGGCATGTCTACCAAAGGGCTGTCGAGTGTCGACTTGCCTGCAGTGGCATGTCTACCAAAGGGCTGTCGAATGTCGACTTGCCAGCAGTGGCATGTCTACCAAAGGGCTGTCGAGTGTCGACTTGCCAGCAGTGACATGTCTACCAAAGGGCTGTCGAGTGTCGACTTGCCAGCAGTGGCAATGTGGTTTGGGAAACGGCCACCTTAATAACCTCCAACATTTGTTTGTAGCAAGTAATTTAAACAAAGCAAAAAATGTTCGCTATGGTAGTGGGTCGAATGTATAATTAATTATAGGCTATTAGCTACCGGTAACGAGGTAACGGTATAGCCTACTGTAAAGTCAAAATGTACAAGTACGGATCCTGCAAGAGTTACTCGGGAAAAGGTCAGTAGGCTTAGGTGTCGTGATACTCTGGCGAGGAGAAAGAGATGTATCAGCGTAGTTTGGGACTGACTGCTGAGTCATTGAGGAAACTAAAAAATTTTCAAAAAACCGGTCAGGGAACCAAAACAAGGTGAACTTTACGACCGTCTTCCGTCTTCCGTGCCAACTCGCATAAACAACAATCAAGGCCCTTCCGGTCTTACTGCATGGATTTCCTCAAAGTCATTGGTACAATAACCCTAAAATAATGGTTATTATATAGATCACTACTAGCAATCTGTATTGAGGTGTTGTGATCGTAGTTTTTTAATCATGAAAACGTTTTACAAAATATGTTATGAAGTGTTATAACCTTCAAAAACATATAAGGAGCGTTCTGGTAAAAAAAAAAATACTTAAAAAAATTCAATGTATTTTAAAATTGTACGAGTATTATACAAAATATGGGCAAGCTGTTTAAAATGTAGGTCCAGTTGTACTTTGACTATTTCATTTTAAGGTGGAGAAAATATGTTTTGAGGTATTTAAAACAAAATAAAAATATAAGCATATTAATGGGTGCTATGACTGCAAATAATTCTTATAAAAATCATAAAAAAAGTTAATTTAGAATTAATATTTACTATCGTTAACGTCAGGGAGATGAGTGGATTCACAAGAAAAACACTATGGGTGGATTATAATTACTCAAATTGTTGTAACTTATATGTGACTTATATTTTATTTGACAATCAAGCCTAAAAATACTTTATTTATTAAAACGAGGTACCATCGAACGTTTACTAATAAAATATTTACCTACATGTCTCAAATAAACAAAATATAGAAAATAACATTTCTAATCTTCAAAATTACAAAATTCACTATTTGGTTGACGGTTTCATTTGACAACATGTTAATAACGCGATTAAATTAAAAATGTCCTACTTTATTTTATATTTTGTGCTAAAATAAATAAAATTATGTAAATAGATAAAATGTTACATAAACAACGATTGCTGTAGGTTACGTGCAGCTTCTATAGCTTGGTTTAATAAATGTTGTTCGGTTTATTTTGAATTGATTATATGTTTCAAAATAATTTGATTTGTTACGAGAATTTGTTATCTTCCAGAAATTAGGATTCCCTAGTCGTAATTTTTGTTTTGAGACATACATGTTATTACAGAATTGTATGCGTTTTAAATCTAAACCCTAATATATAAACTAAAATCTATTATCTTATTATTTTCAATTTTATATTGAAATATTACCTTTTAAATATAGTATTATTAATATCACTTATCTATTATACTTTATTTATTTGAATTAATCTATCTATATAACTCACCAAATTCCTCTTGCACGTTTGGAAGAAAAATATTTATCGCTGCTTTGCTCGAGATACAGTTGTTTCTCTGAAAGCCCGAAATAAAAATATATCTGATAAAATGTCGTAAGTTATTTCTAGGAAATTAAAATAATATCTTTATGACAAAAGAAATTAAACCTAATTCCAAAAAATAAAACGATCCATTCCAGCACGGTGTGCGCTCAGCGAATGATCCATTCACCGACTATCGTTCATTCTCTAACACGAACATGAAGGCCACCAATTTCAAGGTCGGTTAAAAATCATAACAAGTTATTCTATCCCCTCCCCTAAATACACAGCATTTTTTGTAATGTCAGTACGTTTATAGACACGTTTAAAAGTTGCTAATAAATACAAAAATACAGTGTCGTGCTTATCTAAACAGCGTTACACAAGGCCTACTATACAGGGTGTCACAAAAGGCCTACTATACAGAGTGTCACAAAAAAGGTGTGCTGGCTATGCATTTTCATATTGTATGTGTAATTCTAAGCTAAAAATGAAGAATATAATTTTTTCAGTTTCCGCTTTGTTTAGCCATTTTGTTTTGTCATAAAACAATAATTTATATATTTGTTTTTATCTTTACGATTTTAACATGAATACATTTACAAAACTTGGTAAAAGTGTTCACATTAAAAGGTATTATTTAATAAAAAAATTTTTAATTATCTTCATTACAGTATTTTTAAAATGGCGTCCATTTCATTTTTATTTTAACAAATATCTAAAAAACCACTGGATTTATAAAAATGTTGTAAGACACAAAAATATTTAAAATCAACCTTCCCTTTCCAATGATACGTCATATGTAAAACTCGCTTAAGAAGTAATTATTTTATGAAATAACCTTAATACACATGCAAACTACATGGCTACTAATTTGACAGTATTTGAATAGTATGTGAATTAAGGTTACTTCATAAACTAGTTACTTCTGAGGCGATTTTTATATATGACGTATCATTGGAAAGGGAAGGTCGATTTAAAACTTGTTTGTGTCTTACAACATTTTTATAAAACCAGTGTTTTTTTTTAGATATTTGTTAAAAAAAATAAATAAAATTATAATAATAAAGATAATTTTAAAATACATTTTTATCAAATACTGCCTTTTAACATAAACCTTTTTACCGAGTTTTGTAACAATCGTTAAGATAACAATAAATATACGAATTATTTTATGAAAAAAACAAAATGGCGTCTAGTGGCTGAACAAACTGGAAATTGAAAAAATATCATTTTTCATTTTTAGCTTACAATCACACATAGAATATGAAAATGGATAGCCTTGACATCTTTTTTGTGACAACCTCTATATAATAGACGATAGATTCTATACTCGGTCCTCTATACTCCGGTTTTATGATTGGTCCTCTTAATACTGACTTGGTGTCTGCTTAAAGATTGCCATCAGAGTGAACATTACTAGATGTCTGGAGTGTTCGTGTTAGGTGGTAGTCAGGGTCCGGATGTTGTGTAGGGAAGAGAACTGAGTAACAGGCTCAGCAGTTAGCTGAAAATCAGACCAATAAAGCGTGGTTCGGATTCCACGTAAAGCTGTAGGTCCCTTGGATTCCCTAAATATTGAGCTCTTAATAAATGGTTGTGTTTAAGGTACAGTCGACTAAGTAACAATGACTACACTAATTTGCTCCGCATATTCGCCCATAGCTTTACCCAGCATCTTAATGATAAATAATGAATAATAATGATAATGCTTTATCTGTCTATCTACGCCAGAGGCATTTTTAATGTTGTTATGGTACAACTGTCCAAACCCATCGTTAAATTTATTGTTGGACCACCCGGGATTTGAGCCCGTGAATTGCTGCATTGAGGTTAGGAGTAATAGCAAACCACTAGGCTATGAAAGGGTCCAAATGTCCCTTAAAATATTTAATAGGCTATTTATTATCTTATTAAATATCAAAACCTTAAACTGATTTGGATCCTTTTACAATGACTGTAACTATTTCTCTTTGACTACATCTCATAATCGAGGGTCATTTTTGGATCTCCACAACAAACTCGTCACTTTTATACGAGTATCTTATTGCTAACAACAGATTAGACTTGGAAACAAAACTCTGTTTTTGACGTATGAATGAATGAAAATACTTTTTTAATGAAGCAAAAATTAGGGCTTACATGGTCCTTACAAAAATATGGACCTTGATTTATAAGACGTAAACATACCAAAACATAAAAGCTCATCCCATTATAGTATTTTTAATTAATTAGTATCTTTCAATAAAAAATAATAAATCTAGTAAATATAAAAACGTAAAGTAAAATTACGATCAATTTTCAGTAATCTTGAGAAAAAATAATCTAAAATTTAGGTCCAATCTGAACTATGTAGACCTACATTATCATTACTTTTATTGCAGGGTAGACTATAAAATTTACAAATTAATGACATTATAACTTTGTTCATACTTGATACGGCCTGCCAAAATAGATAACTCTTACGATCAGTTTCGCAAGAAAAAACCTACTTTCGTAATCTATTTTCGCCTCAAATAACACGGTTAACTAATCTTTCAAGGTAGACGCTTCCTTTCAACAAGCCCAATATTATTTTTAATTCCATTCCCAAGTAACTTAAAAAATATTTAGGTTTTTGCCTAGATATTAGTGCCTAGATGTTCTATTTATAATTTAAATATATAAATAGATTGGGGTCTTATAAGCTCCTTCAAATAAATCTAATTAATATAAACACAACTTTAGAGGTAAATAAATAAATACTTTGAATACCTAACGTCGTATACTACTCTGTACTATTCAAAAACATTTCTCTAATAACCTAATGAATTATAATAAACACTTATTGCGTGTTTTATATTAACTAACAATTAATATACAACATGGAGGCAATTGCCGGTGTGGTGGCTCAGTGGCTAAGGCTTCGGACTGCGGAGGGCAAGGTCCAAGGTTCTACCGGCGTGGTGGCTCAGTGGCTACAGCTTCGGACTGCGGAGGGCAAGGTCCAAGGTTCTACCGGCGTGGTGGCTCAGTGGCTACAGCTTCGGACTGCGGAAGGCAAGGTCCAAGGTTCTACCGGCGTGGTGGCTCAGTGGCTACAGCTTCGGACTGCGGAGGGTAAGATCCAAGGCTAGAATCCCCATTGAGCCAACGGTCGGTACTTCACCTGTTGAATAAAGTTCACGCACAGGCTTGCAAGTCCATGTGAATTGGCGAGTGAAATAAAAAAAAAAGAAGAAATATATAGGGAGATGTAATAATAGAATTGTACTTTCATTGACACGGAGTATTAATTATTATAACATAAAAAAATTAAGGTGTCATAAATCTGTCGTGTGTAAGATCAGCTACAGACGGCATTTTACCTCGATTCGACACGACATTTTGTGAATCCTAAAACCCAAATACTTTCACGTGGCGTACATCGTGTATCACGCGTAAATAAAACAAAACCCACAAATTGGTGGTACAGAAAAACCATGTACAGTGGTATTAACCCACCCACCCACACACGTACCGTGGTACTACTCTAGTTACGTGGTATCACTGTAGTTACTATAATACTATTGACTGACCCAGAGGCTTGCAGTGATGTACTGATACATCACTCTAGTTACTATAATACTATATACTGACCCAGAGGCTTGCAGTGCTGTACTGATACTATACCCACCCGCCCACCCCTACACTTACAGTGGTATTAACCCACGCGCCCACCTCTACACGTACAGTGGTATTGACCCACCCACCCACCCATACACGTACGGTGGTATTGACCCACCCGCTCACCAATACACGTACGGTGGTATTGACGCACCCGCCCACCAATACACGTACGGTGGTATATATATTTAGGTTGTATCCAAATCGCATCGTCCTTTAATTTCTGGATAAAAATAAATACATTCAACAGGTCGTACAATATTGCAGTAACCTATCAAGAGGATATGCCTAATATACCAATGAATACACACCCATAATAAGTGCATACACACTCTAGAACGAGCTTGTTGCGCGGCAGCCTAGAGTGAGAGGGAAGACTACAAATTGACATCACAATTTATATCGTATGGTTTTTGTCACCTACCATTGAGTAATTTTTGTTCTTTAAGCTGTGATATCTATTTGGATTAAGATCTAAAAGTCATGCAATATATAAGATAAAATAAAAGTGATCTACTGTCACAAAGCTAAATCCAATCCATCGAGCCATTTACGACCTGCCTCACTTATTCTGTTTATACTAGCCAATCCCTCCGTGAAAGAATGCAGAGAACACTCTGTAATTATGTGATCCATTGTTTGGATAGACTCCCGGCAATCACATGACTGATCTAGTGTCAATCCCCATTTATACTTCCAGTCCAAAAGTAACATCAAAATGAGAGAGAGAGACAGGAAACGGCGAACAACCAGGTATTGGCAGCCACTCTAAGCTCGTTTCATCTCCTAAGGAAGTCTGACTGTTTCATCTCTCCTAAGGAAGTCTGACCGTTTCATCTCCTAAGGAAGTCTGACCGTTTCATCTCCTAAGGAAGTCTGACCGTTTCATCTCCTAAGGAAGTCTGACCGTTTCATCTCCTAAGGAAGTCTGACTGTTTCATCTCCTAAGGAAGTCTGACCGTTTCTTCATCTCCTAAGGAAGTCTGACTATTTCATCTCCTAAGGAAGTCTGACTGTTTCATCTCCTAAGGAAGTCTGACCGTTTCATCTCCTAAGGAAGTCTGACCGTTTCATCTCCTAAGGAAGTCTGACCGTTTCATCTCCTAAGGAAGTCTGACCGTTTCATCTCCTAAGGAAGTCTGACTGTTTCATCTCCTAAGGAAGTCTGACCGTTTCATCTCCTAAGGAAGTCTGACCGTTTCATCTCCTAAGGAAGTCTGACTATTTCATCTCCTAAGGAAGTCTGACTGTTTCATCTCCTAAGGAAGTCTGACCGTTTCATCTCCTAAGGAAGTCTGACTATTTCTCTATCTCTTCACCTTCTTATACATGTGTATTCATTGGTTATATTTAGTTTTTATAACGTTTAATATAGACTGAGTGAAGCAAGATGTGTCTTACCACTAGTTTGATATTGCTTGTGTGTTTGTTTGTGCTATTAATAAAGCCAAATGCGTAGATTAATCGTAATGAAATTTGGTATGCTAATACTTCAGGCACAGGTAAAGCTGCCTGATTATGTTTAGTTATTGTAATTAAAAAAAAAACATACTAGAACAAGTAAACTCCCTAATAATTTTAATTTATTATTACAGGTAAAGATAATACCTGAAATACATTCATATTACAGTATAGCCTCTACATTGGTCAATTACACTAATGAAATACAGTAGTTTTATAAGTGATTATTTGCATTGCTCAAAGAAATACTCCCAAGCGAGGTCTTCTGTTCTTGTTCTTCTTTGCAAGTAAGTCACCTACGACCACACGGAATAAACTAGTTTTGAGCTTTCCTTTTTGTCTATAGATTTTCATTTTTAAGAACTATGTAAGCTTTCATTCCTTTAACCTTGTGCATCTTGTTGGTCTTGGTTCTTCTTCCTCAAATCTTCGTTTGAATGATACGTCTTATTTTATTTTGATCTTGTTAATTTAGCAATTTGAATTCGCTGAAATCGTTCTCTAAAATTAGCTAAATATTCAATTGGACTTCAAAACAATAATACAGTTTAAAAGATTTTAAAAATTTCATCTTATGCAGAGTGTCACTAATGAATACAAACTCTATAGAGTTTGTATTCATTGGTGTCAAACTCTATAGAGTTTGTATTCATTGGTGTCACTAATGAAGGTGTACATTTTCACAAATTGTAGGTCAATCTTGTAACAAGGGATGATTAAAATGCTCATTTTCTATATTTCAAACAGCTGACATCATGCAGTTATAAGTCAACAGTAAAACTGACAAGATTAAGCCATAAAAATGAGCTCCATAGTTTCCGCTTAGCCAAAAAAATTAGGTTTATAATTTTTAGAAGTTTTTATTTCTATTATTTCAGTTTTAGTTGTTTAAGTATCTTAGGAACTTTGCAAGATTTTTATCTTTAGAAAGTAAGTCATTTTTTTAAACGTCATTGATCAGAAAATACTGTTGTTTAAAAATAATTTATACTCATTAGAAATTCAACCTTCACATCCACTCATATCAATTTATTCAATAAAGTTCTTTTAATGAGAACTCAGGAAACAGAATGAGAATTAACAGGAAATTCAAATTATGGAATAAAGTTACTTTACTTTTGACAGTATTTTAAAATGCCCCATACTTTACATATAATGACTATTTATTTATAGAATATTACTCAAGAATAATTAAGCATAAATTAGAAAGACTGGGAATATCAGCACATTATTATATACTTTTTAAAGTGAATAAATATATTGGATTTGTCATTTATTATTGAAGCTAACACAGAGAGCTAATTTAATGTTTTGTTCTTATGTAAAATTATCTCTTCAAATGGATATGTTTCATTTTATATAATTGTTTCAATTATAAAAATCATATCACATTTGTTAAGCGATTTAATTAAGTTATCAATTGTGCTTAATTTAAATTTAGACTTCAAACATGTAGAGACAAGCAAATCATAAACTCACACCTAGAGATTAGGCAATCTAATTTTTGAACTGTTAAATATAAATTTTTAAATTGTATCAAAATTTAATGAGTTGATATATTTTAGTAAGTTGCATATGTTTTCCAACCCTATACAGAAATATTCAACATTAAGCACAGACCCTAGAGAGATATGGGCGAATATGAGGAGCTAATGAGTGTGATGAGTGTAGATGAACGAATGTAGTCATTGTTACTAATTAAGGTAGACTGTTCTTTAGAAAGAGCCATTTATTAATAGCCCAATAGCCAGGACATCAAAGAGACCTATAGCTTTAGGTGGAATCCAAATCACGTAGTATTGGTCTGATTTAAAATTTTTTAGTATTAGAACTGACATTCCTGATATTCAGTTCTCTTCCCTACCCAACATGGACACCTAGACTTTTCTAAAAGTGTCTAGGTTGATGGCAACCACTGAGCGGACACCATGTTGGTACTAAGAAGACTGAGCATAGAATCTATCGCCTACAATCTTCAGTTCACCCCCAAGTAGCTTGGTTACAGCACTGCAAAACTTGTGCCGATTTTCATAATCTCACATTGTTCTTTTTTGAGTGAACCAACGAACGAGTGGTAAAATTGAGGGTAAAAATGACTCATGTCACCACTAGTCACTGTTCCTAAATGTTTTGCTAATGTAGATCAAAATGTAAGAACCAATTTCTTAAAGTTTGGTACTGACAGCGCAGTGCTGTAACACAGCTACTTGGAGATAAATTGTTGTGGCGTTAGGTTCTAGCTCAGTCCTTTTAATACTGACATGGTGTTTGCTCAATGGTTGCCACCGATGTGGACAGTACTAGAAAAGTCTGGGATGTCCTTGTTGGGTGGCAATGCCTGGATGTCGTGTAGGAGGGAAAGTGAATATAAAGCTTGCCAAATAGCTAAAAATCAGACCAATACTACATGGTTTGGATTCCATGTAAAGCAGTAGGTCCCTTAGTTCCCCTGAATAATGGGCTATTATTAAATGGTCCTTTCTGAGCTAAGTCAAACTCAGTTAGTAACAATTACTACACTCGTTCATCTATACTCATCACACTCATTCACCCATATCTCTACGATC
>JAQJVL010009658.1:0-15254 GCA_035578905.1 Stictocephala bisonia | reverse complement strand
ACCACAGCGGGGAATAATTCCCCTTTGACCCACTATCAAGGCCAATCGGCGACAGAACAATGGAGGGGCGACAGCAGTAGAAAAGTACTTCCGGGCAAGTCTTAAGAGAAAGAGAGAGAGAATGGGGGAATGAGAGGGAGTGATTAGTTCCTTTACTGCTCAAAAGTTGTGCAAACCGAACAGTCGAAACTGGAGGAAAATTTCAAACCTCTTTAACTTGATTGACGACAGGTTGCAGCACGGTCGCTCCCATTTTCCGTGCCTCAATATTTAACATTGAATGGAACTATCTTCTATGTATAGTAAAATCAATGGTTTTACTTTTCATAGGTGGAATTTGAGATGCTTTAACCTTTATGTATTTATTATATACGTTTTGAAATTCCAACATCAAGCGCAGTGGAACATAGTAATTCATGTGGGTTTGCCGCAAAAATTTGGACTTCTACTGTCGTAATCGCAGGGGGCCTCATTGTGGAAACCCTTTGATCAATTCACTATGTAATTGTACAACACTATGCATAGATAAATAAATATATTGTGACGTTTTTATGTCCTAATTTATAAATAATTAATCGCTATGTGGGTTTTACAAATAAGCAACACGTTATAATAGACAATTTACTAAATTTATTGAATCAAAAAATTAACTTATTACAATTAAATGTTTTATTTCCTTAACTTTAAACTATTGTGAAAAGAAACAATTTACTATTAGCCTACTGTTACAGTTAAACTAATTTATAATTACAAATCTTAGATGGCATCAACAGATGGCAATAAATACAACTACTAATTGCAAAGTGACTTTACTAGATTCCCTTCTTTAATTACAATTACTGACTATAAAGTGGCTTTCTAATTCTCTACTATTATTTACAATTACGACTATAAAGGGTGACTCTACTAGATTTCCTTTTAACCTGCAGTCCAATGTTAACAGTTCACTCACAGTTTCTTCAGTGTCCCTTCAAAAGTCGTCCACAAGTACCGCACTGCTCTTTCGTTGATCCCCACAACGAACCACTCACCGGTAATTCTCCGTAGACCACTTCACTATACACGGACACTTCACTCGCACTGCAGAACTCGCTCACTGTCGCTGCAAACACCCAGGCTGTAGGCTCTAAAACTCACTGACTCGCGCTGGTATCCCAGCCGTATTTTATCACCTGCGGGTCTCCATCTAGAAGCTTCTTGAATTCCCCTGCGCCCAAAGTTCCGTGACAGAGCAAAGCTCGTAAACCGAGAACAGTTTAGAAACAGTCCATTGAATAGGTAGGGGCGTTCATGCGTAAGCCATTGTCCCCAAAGGTGTAAACAAACAGGGCAGGTGGCCCAGCGACCCATCCATTACTTCCGCATCCACCTTTTCCCAGATGGAGGCCACACTGGATGTCACACTGCCCCCTCCTTAAGGCTATCGTCCCGATCAGCTTCCGCTCCATGGTACGGTTTGCAAGCGATAAAGGGTGGACCACAAGCATCTTGCCTCTTGGGTGTCTTTGAATCCTGTAGACCACATCGTTGATTCTTTGGTCACTACCCGATAAGATCCTTGCCAATCCTGTTAAAAATTTTGTGCATCCCCCCTTCTTCCGGAGGGGACTGTAAAACCCACCCCAGGTCGTTCACCTGGAATCCAGTCGAATTGGCTTGCCGGTCGTAGCGAGCTTTCATTTGTCACTGGGCATTTTTAGGTGCTGACGAGCGAACTCGTGAGTGTCGTGTAGTGGTCGACGAGCTCGCAGCGCGTAGTCCGTCGCGGGCTGCTTTGCGTCGGGTGGCGGCCGAACATGAGGTCACTGGCAGCCGCAGCCCCCTTCCGAAGATCATCCTCGCTGGGGTGAAACCCGTAGAAATCGTGGACCGAAGATCTGTACGCCAAGAGGAAAATGGGCACCTCCGATCCAATCCCGCTGTTTGGGTGGACACAACTTTCCTGAGGTGTCCAACAAGTGTCTTTATGTATTCTCCCCGACCATCCCATCAGATTGCGGATGAAGTTGCAGTTGTCCGTGTCTTGTGCACTCCGAGACGCTGAACCCCCCTCCTTCATCAACAGGGATCCGAAGTTCGTCCCTGGTCACTATGCAGCTCACGTGGCACTCCATACCGACAGATGAATTCGTTCACCAAAGCACCCAGCCACTGTTGCGGCTTCTTTTTTTGTTTTGGCGTAAACTTCTGGCCATTTCGTAAAGTAGTCCATGGCCACCAGGAGATATTTATTTCCTGCATCTGACATGGGAAATGGACCGGCGATGTCGATGGCGATCCTCTTGAAGGGTGCCCCAAAAGTTGTACTGTTCATTCTGCCTTGACTTCTTGTTTTGTGGCCCCCGGCTTCCAGTACAGACATCACATTGGCGGCACCACTTCTCTACATCACCCTCAAGTTCAACCAGTAGAACCGCTGACCCTGCTTGTCCACCGTTCTGTTGACACCTAAGTGCCCACCAGATACTCCATTGTGGATCTCCTCCAGCACTTTCCTTTCTTTTACTTCTGGGGAGCACAATCTGTTCAATCTGCTTCCTACCATTAGGGGCCTCCCAGATTCTTATAAGCACTCCGTTTCTTAACCTTCATTGAGTCCCACTGTGCCCAGTAGCTCTTATACACCTGTTTTCCCAGCTGCAGTGTCCTCCCAGCTAGGACGAGCCCCCGATTCCTTCTCCCGCAGCAGTGGTCCAACCTCACTATCCTCAAGCTGTTTCTTTACGGAGTTCCTCCGGCTCCCATCCACTAGCTGGGTCCAAAGAGACACAACGCACTTCCACGGACAGATTCCTTTCTTCTACCTTGGAACAGTGCTTACAACCCCTGGGGCAAGGTCGCGAGACAGGGCGTCGGCATTGGAATGCAAGTACCCATCGAGCTGTCTGTCCCTCCAGGGTTTTTGAAGTTCATTAGCCAAGTCAGGCAGGGAAAGGTTGGTCCTTAACACGTTCGCTGCGTTTGACATTTTTTTTCGCTTATTCTTTTTGGGGCGTCAGAGATCCGAGGCCCTCGTTGTTTTTTTCATTAGTTCAGTGCGGGACGAGATCCGAGGTCTCGTTGCGCAAAAGATATTGCCCCGCCCCGGTAGTAAAGTCACACAGTTTCAAATAGAACACCTAGGTTTTTGTTTCGGAACTAACAGGATTCTGACGTCATAAGTGCTGAGCAGTGTTTGATTAAACATAGGGTACACAAAACCTGGGAAACTCGTTCCGCCCCAAAGAAAAAAGAAAAAAAAAAAAAATAAATTCCTATCAAATAAAAATCGTTATAAAAAAAATGGAATCTTTAAAATCTTCTTGGAATTTAAAAAATGTTTTTTTAAAAAATAAATTTTTTTTTATATTACATTTGTTTTTCATTATATAGCCCAACTTATGGTAAAAAAAAAGGGGGGAAAATGATACAATGGGATAACTGCCCGCAAAAAAAATATAAAAAATATCAGGAATTTTTTTCCAAATTTAAACCACCACAGAACGCATAAAAAATCAAAAACTTATATTATTTTGTAGCTGAAAAAAGCAGAAAACTAAAGGGAAAGTTATCCCCTTTTTTCCCCCCTTTTCTAAAAACACTGATTCTAAAGCTTTGGTGGCCCCCATATGAAGCAAAACTTTCCCCCGCGTTTCCACAAACAGCGATAAATAGACTCTGAGAGAGAATGAACAGCAGACAAAAAACCTGAAAAAACCAACAATAATTTTTTCCCGCCCTTTACAAGAACATCGGTCTAGGCTGGGACGCTTAGCTCCGGGACTTTCTATTTGTTCACGTACGGGGCCCTAAGGCCCTCGTGCCGAAACACAGCAATTTACGTTTTTTATTCTGGTGCGGAAAACGATATCTATAGATCTCGCGTCCCCTTCCTAGATAACTAAAAACAATCACAACAAAATTTATTTTCGAGAGAATACAACCCTAATAAAAAAAACCTTTTTTATAAACAAAAATTTTTGCAATCGAAAAAAAACCAAACACACCTCAAATTTATTTAATACTTAAATTTATATTTGCGACACGAGACCCGGAGATCTCGTGACGCAGCGAACGTGTTAAATGGAAAGGCTGTCCATAGAGGTACTTGTGAAAATGCTCTAATGACTTCACGACTGCAAGTAATCTCTTCTGGTGACGCAATAATTCTTCTCTGCTTTGGATAGCGTTCTGCTGAAGTAAGCTATTACAGCTTCATGGTCGTCCTGAACTTGGGAGAGAACTGCCCCTATACCCACATCGCTGGCGTCCGTGTCCACAATGAACTTCTCTCCAAACCGTGGGAACCCTAAGATTGGAGCGCTGCAAAGAGAAGTTTTTAAGCGTCTCAAAAGCCTCCTAGCCTCCGGAGTCCACTCAAACTTACGCTGTTCTTCGGTGAGCTTGGTCAGTGGCTTAGCAATATCAGCATAGCCCTTCACGAAGCGGCTGTTGTAGGTGCACAGTCCAAGAAAACTCCTCACCTCATGTTTGTTACGTGGGACAGGCCACTCCTTCACGGTGCTAATCTTCTCCGGGTCCACAGTCACTCCTTCGGAATGACACTATGTGTCCAAGATAGTTAACCTTATTCTTGAAAAGATTACATTTTTTTAGTTTAACTTCAGGTATGAAGAACGAAGCCTCTTAAAAACTTTCTCCAGATTCTGAAGATGGTCGTTAAACGTCTTCCCTATGACTATGATGTCGTCCAGATACACTAGACAAGTTTCCCAAGTCAGTCCCCGTAGCACATTTCCATGAGTCTCTCGAAGGTAGCTGGAGCATTGCAGAGTCCAAAGGGAATCACCGTGAACTGCCCAAAGTCCGTTTCCATTCCCTATGAAAACGCTGTTTTCCCTTTGTCCTCCGGAGCTATCTCCACCTGCCAGTACCCGCTCTTCAAGTCCAGGGTCGAGAAGAACTTACAGCCTCCGAGAGCATCCAGAGTGTCGTCAATCCGGGGCAAGGGATAACTGTCTTTCTTCGTAACATTGTTCAGATAGTCGGTAATACCACGCAGAACCTGGAAGTCCCAGTCCTTTTCTTTTACTAAGTACTACCGGCGAAGTCCATGGGCTGCTGGAGGGCTCAATCACTCCATCTTGCTCCACTTTTTTTATTTTTCGCTCTGCCTCTTCTCTCTTCGCCCAGGGTAGTCTCCTAGGTATTTGAGCCGATTGGTCTAGCGTCCCCAACATCAAATTTATGTTGGACCACAGTTGTCCTACTTTTTGGCCCCTAGCAGTTTCAACACAAGTCTTGATACTCTGTCATTAACCTAGCGACTTGCTTCGTTTGATCCAATGCCATTCTCCTGCATGCATCTCTTACAAACTCCGCTATGGTATTCTGGAAGGTTTTTATGGTCATGAAGAGATATTCCTATCAGCTCGTGAAACAGAAGAAACCGGAGAACAGTTACCTAGGAGCCTACCTTGTTTCAATGCAACAGGAAGGTCATTCAAATTCATTATGCGGACTGGAACTTCCTTAGAAGATTTGAACAGTGTTTTCCGCTACAAGTACCCCATGTCCAAGTTCCTCGTCGTTTATAACTGGTTCCAGCATTAAGTTCTGGCCTTCCGGAATAGTCTTATCCATTTCTGCTCTGACGATCTTCTGAGTTCGAGGTGGCAGAGTGGCGTCCTTCAACAAGCGCACCCAAGAAGATTAATTCTTCCTGCGCTGAAGAGCAACTTCCTCTCCCCCAATGTCGTCACTCCTTTCCTGAGGTCTAACTGCAAGCCAAGTTTCGTCATCATGTCCATGGCCGAGTATGACGTCCTCCTCAATGTCAGCTACAAGAGCGCGATGCTCAAGACATGCACCCCCGATGCAGAAGGTGGCAACTGTCTCCCCGCGGACGCTGGCAAAGTCCCCAGTCGCAGTCTTCACTGTCCAGGTCGTCGGAGTTTTTTCATAGAGGAAGGACAAATATCGTCATCGTTGCACCAGTGTCCAGCAAAAGGCTTCTGGGCTCCTCGTTTACCAATCCGTCTAAAGTAAAGGCTGTTGGTCTGACCTGACAAAGATCTACGATGATGCTCTTAGCTGGGGCCTCAAGTTGCTGGGTTGACAGTTGCCCCATCCTATCAACCCTTTTTAGTTTCCCTGCCTCTGCCCCCCGAGAGGCTTTACTCGGGCATTTACTTCAGGGATGGCCTAACTCTCCACACCCCCAAACAGCAAAATCTCCTTCCTCCGGTCCCTCAGGGCATCAAGCACTTTCCTTACGATGTCTTCTATCTGCATAGGTTCTTCTTCCTCTGCGTAGACTCCTCGCAAACGTGCCTGGCCCCGGACGGATTGCTTTACGGCCTCAAACTCTAAGGCTTGCGTCAGGGCCTCGTTTAAAGTGTTAGGCCGGGCCAACTTTACAGCCTGCTGCGTCTCAGCATCCCGCAGCACATCGAGGAACCTTTCAATGGATAGGATCTCGTAGACAGCTTCATCCAATGTAGGATAAGCGCCTAACACTAATCGTGCGATGTCAGCTTCGAATTCTTGAAGAACTCTCATTGGACTTCTGGTGATGACTCCTTAGCCTGAGATCTGTAGACCTGTTCCATGTGTTATGTCCGAACCGCATTTCCAACCGTCTAATCAAATCTTCGTATTTCTGTTCGCTCAGCAGGTGGAACGGTTTGCAGTACGCTCAGAGCTTCTCCCCAAAATGAAAAGGGACAACATGGACGCCTTCCTGATGAAGGCCAATTGTAGACACAACGCAGTCCAAACAAAGTAATAAAATTTTTCCCAGGACATTTTTTCCGTTTGAAGGGTTTTGGGAAACTTGCGTTATTTTTTGGGTGGACACCCAAATGGGCCAGGGTTTCCCCGCTGGGGGGTTTTCTGTCCACTTTTCCGAATCCCCTTAGTTTGTTGCAGGTCATTGACTCCTTCCCCCCCTGAACCATTTCTTCAAAACCCTAATCCTATCACCTAATTGCTTTTGAACATTTATCCCAATTGGTTTTTTTTAAAAACGTCTTCAAATTTTCAAATTTTAAAAATTAAATTCTGAGCTAACACTTTTTTTTAAGGATTTTTTCGATTACTATTTAGTTTTTTTGGTTAAGTCATCTTTCACTTTTTTTAAGTCACATGTAATTTCTCTGCATTTTTCCTTTTAAGTCATTTTGTAATTTTTCGACCCTTTCCTTTTTAACCCCTTCAGTGCGGGGGGACCGAAAAACAAACCCCCGCCGGCCGGGTCTGGTTTTGGCGTGGACCCGGGACCATACCCCTCTACACTGGGTTTTTGCTATCAGCCCGTGTGACTCAGCTTTTTTGCGCGGGTAGAAACCCTTTCGTTTGGCCCCCCTATAAAAATGTGAAACCCTTTATATTTTTGGGGTTTTCGTTTTATCTATCGTTTTTTCGAGCCGTTTTTTCAAATTTTATGTAATGTAGTGATTTTTTTCAGTAAAAAATTTTTTTATTTATTTAAAAAAGAAAATTTAAATTGCGCGAAGGGAGACCTTTCGTCGGCCGATATACGAAATTTTGAACCGTTCTATATTTTTTTCGTTTTTTCCTTTTTTTTCTATCGTTTTTTTCTAGCGGAGTTTTACATTGATTAAAATTTTGTGATTTCTTCATGTAAATAAGGGTTTTTTATTTATGTAAATAAGTGTAAAATTATTGTAGTATTTTTGTTGTAAAAAATTTTTTTTTTGAAACATGGGTGACAACCCGTTGATGAAAACCTTTTACTTGAGTGACAACATTATTACCAAATGAAGATTCCGACACCGAAATTGGGCGAAAAATGATGATGATGATGCCTTTTTTAACCCTATTTGGTGTAACAACACTTCTGGACCAAAAAATTAACTTTTTTAAGACAAAAAGCTATTCAATTTTTCACCCCAAATTTGCCCATTGGTGGCCCCTACCCGGGGGATGGCTCACCAAAGATTGGTCTTCCCGCAAACCCAAGGGGCTGATGCCCTAAACCAGACCACAAATTATGACTCATAAACAACTTTTTTCCCCCGCTACAAACCCAAATTTGTTTTGCGTTTTTGGGCTGTCAAACCTTATGAAAAGTAAAATTAAATTTTAAAAGTACTTAGTTTCCCGGGTCGTTATAGTGGTTTTTTTCCCATAGCAGTGAAAGTGTTAATCATTTTGTAATTTCTCTGCATTTCTTTTTTAAATCCCCTTTTTTAATTTCTCGATATTTCCTTTTAAGTCACTTTTTAATTCCCTGCATTTCTTTTTAAATCCCCTTTGTAAAATTTCCCCTGCATTTCTGGTAAATCAAAAGACTTTTAAATGAACAATTTTAGTTTTCCCAAAAAAGGGAAAATTTTGGGTCATCCCCTGCTTCAAACTTGCCTTCTTTTGCTACTTACTAAACTTAATTTTTTTTCCATATGAACTAAGTCCCCCTTTTTTCTAAAATCCCCTTTAAATCAGCCACTTTAAGTCAAATAACTTAACTCCACTAGATGCCATCGTTCTTTTTCAAAAATAGGGCTGAACAATATAGAATTACAGTAAAAGAATTCAAAAACAGCTTAACAAAACTACAATAAATAAAAATATTAAAAAGTGTTGCCAAAAAAATCTAACCCACTTCGACACCAGTGTGACGTTTTTAAAAACCTAATTTATAAATAATTAAAACGCTATGGGGTTTTAAAGAATAACAACACTTATACTAAACAATTTACTAAATTTATTGAATCTAAAAAAATTTAAAATTTTTACAATTAAAAGTGTTTTTTTCCTTAAATTTTAAAATATTTTTGAAAAGTAAAAAATTTTCTATTAGGCCCACTGTTACGTTAAACTAATTTTTAATTACAATCTTAGATGGCATCAAAAGATGGCCCAATTAAAAAAACAACTACTAAAGCAAAGTGACCCTTTTCTAGATTCCCTTTTTTTAAAATTTCAATTAAATGACTTTTAAAAAAAGGGGTTTCCCCAGAAATTTTCTACTATTATTTTCAATTACTGGGCTATAAAGTTACTCTACAAATTTTTTTTTAAATAACCCGCAGTCCAATGTTTTAAAAGTTCACTCACAGTTTTTTTCAGTTCCCTTCAAATTTTTCCACAAGTACCGCACTGGGTCCTTCGTTGATCCCCAAAACGAACCACTCACCGTAACTTCCCTAGACCACTTCCCCTAAACACGGACATTCAAATCCCCCACGCAAACTCGCCACTGTCGCTGCAAACACCCAGGCGTTTGGCCCTAGACTCCTGACCGCCGGTATCCCAGCCGTAAAATATCAACCCGCAGGTCCCCCCATCTTTGAAAAACTTTTTGAATTCCCCCCGCGCCAAAGTTCCGGGACAGAGCTAGCTCGTCAACCGAAACAGTTTTGAAACAGTCCAAAGATGAGGTATGGGGTTCATGCGAAGCCATTTTTGCCCAAAGGTTTTTAAACAAAAAGGGCAGGGTTTGGGCAGCGACCCATCCATTACCCGCATCACCGGTTCCCCCCCATGGGGGCCACACTGGGTGTCAAAAATATATTGACCCTTTTACATTTTGTTTTGAAATTTGTTAAATAAACACCTGATGTAAGCCCCATCTACTGGCGTATAGATTTGGGGATCATTCAATAAACAAACATCTTCATAAAAAATTTTTCAAACAACGCCAAAAAAAAAATAAAACTCAAAATTTTTCTTCATTGACACAGTTTATTTTTATTCATTTAAAAAAAAAGAAAAATTAACAAAAGTAACTGGGCCCCAATGCCTTTTTACATAAATAACTGGGAATCAGGGGAGAGATTAAAACAAAAAACTAGCCATTTTTTTTTTTCCGGGCTTCATTGCGGGCTTAGGTCACACAAAACAAAGCCAATTTTTTAATATTAAAAAAACACTTTAATTTTAGCTTTAAAAAAACTAAAAAATTTTAAAAAATTAAATTTTCTTCAAACAAACTACAATAGGACATTATTAACGCTAAACTTTAAAACTTCATCCCATATAAATGAGCGAAAATTTTCGTTTCTAAAATACCAAAGGGGTTTTTTTTTTCCTTATTTAAAATAATTTATCAATGTAAAATGTACAAAAATTTTTTTTTTTTAATGGATTTAAATAACTGTTTCAATACAATTGTTTTTTGTATTTTTTTCTGAATTAAAAAAATATAATCTTAAAAAATAGGGTAAACATTTCCAAAACAAAAGTCTTTTTTTTTCAAATTTGCATTTCTAAAAAAAAGACCAAAAAGGGAAAAAATTACAGTTCAAAATAATTTAAAAAACAAAAACCATGGGATTTTTTAAAAAAAACATAGTTTTACACATTTTAAAATACCTTTGGGAAATTTTTTTTTGAAATTTTTAAACTGTCGCTAATAGTAAATCATTTTTATCAAATTATGAAATTTTTCCAAAAAATATCTTTTAAAAAGTAATGACCAATTTAAAGTTCACTTTTATTGACAAGAAAAAAAATACAAGGCACTGAATAAAATTTTGGATTTAGAGAAGTTTTAATAATTTTGAGTTTATAAAAAAAGGCTAGAGATAAAATTAAAAAGATGGCCCTAACAATAACAACAGTGTTGAAACAACAAAATACTACATTTAAATTGCTTGATATACTTTAACACTTTAAGTGTTGTGATGAATTTCATGAACTTTGAGATTACATTACTTATAAAAAAGAATTTATTTGAACCTCAAAGTTAATTTAACCCTAGATCGCGAATCCTGGGGCTTCGCGTGCTATTTTCAATCGTATACGTGATCGTAGAAGTAGGCACGTCACGTGCTTTTTTGTAAATCTCAATAAAACATGTTAATCATAAAGCAAGCGCGACAAACTTGGTACCAACCAACACAGGATGTTCTGTTCTGAACTTTTCATATTTTTAATAATTTTTTCATACAATTTTATAAATGTGGAATAAAATTAAAACGTGTAATTTGAAATTCCCACTCAATTCCCGCCTGGCGAAGGTCAAGAGTGAGAAAAATGGCTGATGTTTGTCACATAACTGTACAATAACCAATAGTCGGAATCAGGTGTACAAACTGTCAGTCTGCAGTGAATGAAATATTCTAGCCAACGAAACAAATTGCAATTTTGTAGGTGCTATGGTTGTTTTACAAAAAATGTGTTTGTATACCCTTGTTTGCATGTTCTTTCAAAAGCCACATGTTACAAGCTGTTGTAAAAAGTTATAATAAATCAATTATTTATTGCGATATAAACAAATAAAAAATTGGGTAGAAAGCCAGAAAGTTCTTGCATCGGTTGGCACCGTCTTGAGGAAATTTCGTGCTGTACGTTGGCAATGGTCACGTGACAACAATGATGTAGAAAAGCGGCAGTCAGTTTACGTTTAGAGATTTTTGTTTATACACAACGATCTCTCAACCGCTAGCTTTCATTGAAAGAAATGAAAGTGTAGTGTAGTGAATAGTGTATTGTTGTTCAAATATAATATATTTTAGTGGAAGTGACAGTGCATAAAAGGAAATTAGTTTTAGGTATTGTTCAACAAGTCCTACCACTAACCAACATTACATTATATTTATATAAAAGCACTAGCACTAGCACTTCAAAATCATAATAATAACAATCCTACAGACAACTAATGCAATATAGGGCTAAAAACAGGCTGGAGAACTGAGTGAGTAAAATATTTCATTTTTCTGTGTATTTTAATTTTACAACCATCCATATATTTATGTAGGTACTAGCCTAAACATTTATTTTTATCCAATTTGAAGACATGTAAAAATATGGTATTAGTTTATCATTATCATAATTACCTAAGATCTTGAAAAAAAAGCAATATGTATTATTTGTGTTCACTCAAAATGATACCTTTATTTTATTTTATTTATCGACAACAATATAACGTAATAATTTATTATCCTACGTCAAAACTTTATTTTGGTCCATGAATAGTAATTTTTTTTTATATTTCTATTCAGAAATATCTGTTTTATCACTTTTTGTTCCCAGAAAAAATCCTTAAAAGATGTTAATATTTTTTACTATGATTACAATATGCACAACTTTTCAAGAGCTGTTTACACAATTTGCACACGCTGACTTTTGGTATTATAAATTTTTTACTTTTTGGAATATATTCATATATTTTACATTTCTTGTAGCTAATAGATTGTACTATAAAGTACATGTAAGCAAAAAATGATTCATACCCCTTATTTATGGATTGTTTGTTTATTTTTCACAGAATTTTTTGTTTCCATGTAAATTTTTTTTTTCTCCACAACAAAAAAAAAATATAAAACTTTGTCTGGGTAAAAAAGACTATTTTTTCCTAAACAATTTTTTTCTTGCTATTCAATGGAAAATTTGTAGAATTTTTACATGTACTTTTTTGATTACCTACAATGATCATACTGTAACTTTGCACATTTTTCTTTTTTGCGTTTTATGTTAACGAACAACAGAGTTTATATAAAATGTAACAACATATTATTACATGCACAAAATAATAAAAAATTTTGGCTATTTTGGAATATTTACAAAAATTTTTTAGTGCCCCAAAGGGGGGGTTATAAGTTAACAATTAATGTACAAAATTTAAAATTTTTCAACCATTTCTAGACAAAATTATTTAATATTTTTTTTTTGAAAATTTTTACATTTTACTATTTGATTAAAAACAATGATCATACTGAAACTTTGCACATTTTTTTTTTTGCTTTTTAATAAACAATTAAAAAAAAAAAAAAATAGAAAATTTATATAAAATAAAACAACAATTACAAAAATGCACAAAATAAAAAACTTTTTGACTACTTGAATTTTATTTACAACATTTTTTAGTGCTCCTAAGGGGGGTTATAAGTTATAATTTTAAACATAAAAAATTTGTTCCATCTTTTCTAGACAATAATTATTTACTTTTTTTAAATTTTATGGAAAGTATGGGAAGTACAGTTCTTGGGAAAGAAAAAAAAAATGAAAAATTGACTTTTTGGAGCATATTTAGTATCTTTTATGATTTCTAAAAAAAAAGCTTCCGAAGCGCAAAAAGAAGAACTTTGCATTTGGAGTTCAAATGGCCCACCTAGTATTCACCATCTGGGTTTAAAGGAATTTGGAATGCTAAAAAAAGGCCTCAAATTATTTTTAAATCATTTGTAAAAATTGGTAGTGAAAAAAAAAATGTTACAATTTTTTTTTCATCTTTGGTTTTAAAATTTAAAATTTTTTTAAAAATGAATAATCCTTTTTTAAAACATTTTTATAAACCTAACCCAAATAAAAGGTTTTCTTTATGAATTAAAACATGAAAAGTATTCTTTCCCAGGTGGCACCAACGTAAAAAAAATTCAAGCACAATTCAATTAAATTTTCCCAAGGGGTTTTTAAACAAAATTCAAGGCACGCTTTCGAGGGGAAAAAATTTCGAATCGACTAATCACTCATTATAGACAATACATAAAAACAATTTTTTAATAGTACAAGTCAATAACTTGTAGGGCCCTAAAAAAATAGAATATTCAAAATATCCAGGTTTTTTAAAAGCAGTTTCCTAAAATTTTTTATTCAATTTTAAAGTAGGGTCAAAATCAGTGATAACCTAGCTTACTTTTTTACAATTTTTACTAAAAGCCTACAGAAATTTGCTAAGGGCCCCGCTTTTAAATTTAATTTCGTTAATCAATAACAAGAAGTTGAAAACAAAACTCGTTTTTATCTGAAAATATGTGAAAAAACCAAAAAATTTAAAAATTGTTATTTTTTTTACAGCTTTTTTTTCATTTTTTAGTTTTGGTAACCAGCAATTTCTAGCACCTCGAAAAAACAATTTCTTTTTGAAAAAGTGGTGAAATTTTTATTTTTTTGAGTTGATTTCTTCCACAGAAAACTCTTTTTAACAAAACTAAAAAAACCGTAATAATTTTTAGATTGTACTAAAAAAGACTGTAGCAAAAAATGATTCATACCCCTTTTTAGGGTTTTTTTAATTTTAAATTTTCACAGATTTTTTTGTTTCCATGGGAAAATTTTTCAATCAAAACCACGTAGTGTAAGGTGGGCGGTGGGTCAATACCATTTTACGGTATGGTTGGTTGGGGGGGCACACCATAGACGGTATGTTGGTTTGGAGGGTCATCACCACTGTATTGTATTTTGAAGAAATTTACAAGGTGGAAAAAATATGGAAACATTTTCACAACTTTGTATGACTTAACTTGTAAAAGTGAAATATTGTACATGGTTATGGTTAAAAAGAACATAATTTTAACGCAATTGGTGACATTTCATCTTTCGGACTTCAAAAGGTGTATTTTTTTCACAGCAGCGATCACCTGAATTTGAAGTAACTAATTTGAAAGATATTATTTCTCCACTATTTAACATTTAAGTATGTTATTCTAATCAAAAAGTTACTTTATGGAACAAATAAAAAATACCACTGTTTTGGTATGGGGGGCAGGTTGGTTTTACCACTTTCTGTATGTGGGGGGGGGTTTAAAATCACTGTACGTATACACTACAGTGAAATTTAAACCCCTGTACGCGAAGGGGGGTGGGTGGGTCATCCACCGTACTTTTATGGGTGGGTGGTGGGTCAAAACCACTCACGGTATGGGGGTGGGGAAGGAAAAAAAAACGACGTGTAATGTGGGTGGGTGGGTCCAATACCACGTACGGATGGGGGGGTGGGTGGGGTTTAAAGCCAACTGTACGTGTAGGGGGGGGCGGGTGGGGTTTTTTAAAGACGGCATTTACACACCCCCGCCCAACACGTTTTTTGGCATTGACCCACCCCCCACCCCAAAACGAAAATGGCATTACCCCCCACCCACCCCCAACACGTACAGTGAAAAAGACCCACCCTCCCACCCTACACGTACAGTGGGGTTCCCTGGCCAACGGATGGGGGGTTGGATCAATACCACTGTATATTAAATGGGTGTGTGGACAATACCACTGTACTTTAGGGTGTGAACAATACCACGACGTGTAGGGGGCAGGTAGATCAATACCAACTACTTTAGGGTGAAGGGGAATATATTCAGAGAGAGAATTCAGTACCACGAAGTGTAAGCAGGTTGGGCAGTACCTTGTACATTAAGGGGGGAGTGGGGGGGGACAGTACAACGTCTATTTGTGAGTGGGGGGCGGGTTGGGCTATAAATGTATGTGTAGCAAACTTGGGGTTTTTTGGGTATTAAGTTAAGTAGGTTTTTTAGATTTTAAATGTAATGAAAATTTCAAGCAGATATAAATTTTTGGGTTTCTATTTTTTTGAGAACTTTCCAGCCACTTTTCTTACTCAGCTTTTTCTGATA
>JAQJVL010009657.1:0-15258 GCA_035578905.1 Stictocephala bisonia | reverse complement strand
TTTAAAAAAGAAAACTTAATGTTTGTTATTTAGGTTAGAAATTAGATGAATGTAAGATTAGTCACAATATGACAAACAGACGATCTGTTTTCTTAAACGAATTTATACAGGCATACATACATTTATCTGAAGAAAAAGAAATAAAACTAGTTTATAAAGCATCTGTTTTAACTTTCTTCATAACAATATACTGGCGACTCCTGAAGTAGGCTGCAAACACTATCTCTGCCAGATGACGCTCTGTTGTAGCTTTTTAATGCTATTTTTATAATAAGCATAATATTACGGGACGACCTGGAATTTTCATCCAAAATATGGTATGTATGAATTGCTCTTTCCAAGTTCACCTTAGTAACAAACTAGGAGGAATTTCATCCCATGTAAATGTAATGCAGTTTAAACCAGCTGTGGTTGCCGGTCTCACTAACCAACAAAATTACAGACACAAATATTCCTATTATATGGGATATACTTTTTCGATAGCCACGTGACCGATGTAATTATGTAAACATTATTCCTAACCTCAGAGTGGGCTCACGGAAGACCTCAGTTCCCAATACTAAACACACAGAAAACGGGTTTAATACTGGTTTATTAAAATATAGTACATAAAATATCTACTATATTAAAATATAGTAAGATTCTTACATTAAATATACGAGGAAAAATATAAAATTATTATTACAAAAGTAAAAAAAAATAATATTTCTCGTGTCAAATACGAAAACTATCCATGTAAAGTATTTCCCGTTTTTTTCCCCAAAGTTAATTCAATATTCAATAATTAATATTCTGTTAATTCAAACTTTGAGTATGATATATGCTGAGTCGAAGTAAACTCAAAAGAGTCAATATACTTATTATTGTTTTTAACACGTTTGATAACACAACTTTAATTATCTTTGTTTATATCACGCACTAATAACAATTAATAAACTGGAGTATAAAATCTAGGATCTTGAGTTTTCAAGTTTACTATCTTTCACATTTTTTTACAATTAAATGTATCAATAAACATATTTTTATCTTATTGTCCTTAACATTTTAAGATAGAATTGCACACCTTTAAGTTCTATCTTGGTATTGTAGATCTATCTATCTTAGTATTGTCCAATTTAAATTGGACTTAGTATAGTAAGATTTTACTGTAATTTGTTAACAAGAAAGTCTTATTTCATTATTTGGGCTTTTATAAAGATTCTTACTCAAATTAAACCTTCGTTGCGAACAATTTGTTGAAATATCTCTGAACGTAGTAATCAAACAGTATTACAGATTCACCACAGTACATGAATAATGTTGTTATCATGAAACAGTTTTAAGTCTGTCCTATCAGCCTACTTGTTTTCTGCGGTAGGTGCATCACCACGGGGTGGTCGCGCGTATGAAGCGACCGTATGTTTCGGAAGGGAGGTCGCCCCGCCAAACTGGGGTTGTATTTGCATCCCTCTGCCCCGGGGGCCAAAATCGATCCTGCTTCCCCCCTTCCCAACC
The DNA here is from genome assembly GCA_035578905.1 of Stictocephala bisonia. Lineage (NCBI taxonomy): Eukaryota > Metazoa > Arthropoda > Insecta > Hemiptera > Membracidae > Stictocephala > Stictocephala bisonia. The sequence continues at coordinate 13,764 of JAQJVL010009657.1, read as the reverse complement.
ACACACCCCACTGCACGGCTACGCGCTGCGAGATCTTGATTTATCTCCTAGCAGTCCAAGTTAATTATTACTTGACTTAGCCACTGCCATGCAATAACTTTAGACCAATATGTTTACTACTGCTCTTTCATAAAACTCTCAAAATTAAATTTCAAATAGTAAATATTTTGAGTTTTATGAATAAATTTAGTAATTGATAGTAAAAACTATTCAATAAAAAAAATTAAATTGAAATAAAAATCCTGATTGGATATTTAGTTATGTTAAGGGAACAGTAAAAATGAGAATGATATCTTAAAATTAAAAGCCGATTTTAGTTTAACATAAGCTGCCGCCAGATTGTAGCAGTGATCATTACTTGACGCCATTATATCCTTCCAGAACCTTTTATTTTAATTCTTTCCGAAAAATATATAAAATTATATTGTTTTCTAAATTATCAGTTTATAAAACACTCTTAACTTATCAATATTCTCCCTTTAACAAATACTTGAGAATTAATTTTAACTATGAACTCAAACCTAATTATTTTCAGCTCTAAAGTTATAGTACCTTGATTTAGTATTCACATTTTCAAAACACACTTGGTTTTTTAATTTTGTCATCATCGGTTACAATACTTACTGTCATGTATTATATTTTTTTAGATTTAATACTTGCGTGTATATAAATACAAATAATAACTCAATGAGCTTACGTATCCAGGGTGGAAAACATATGAAAACACTTTCACTACAAAGTTGTTTTTTCCATAGATAATTTAATTTTTGTAATAATTATGTTCCATAAAGTATATTTTTTTATTATATTAATTTTACTTGAAAACGTTACATAGCGGAGAAATAATAATGTTCAAATTAGCTAATTTAAAATTCAAAAGACCGCTACTCTGGAAATGATAAACCTTTAGCAGTCCGGTTTGCAGCAATTAATTTCTCTTAAATAGATCTTTCATTTGATACCTAACGACCTGACCTTACGTTGAAGATTTTCGTACAACAGCACGTGGGCTGTCCCCTTGAAAAGATGAAGTGTTGCTAATGGCGTCAAAAGTGTGATCTTTATAACCATTATGATGAATACGAATTAATTTGTACAAAAGTTGTGAAAGTGTTCCCATATTTTTTTATATCTTGTACAGTATATGGAAAAAGGCAAACTCATAATGTATTTACAAAGTATAGATTCATCAACATTTCTTTTTTAAATACCTATATTTATTTCTATCGTATTAAGACAATAAAATGTATTGGATTTTCACAAGCCGATGTCCAACGAATATTAAACTCTATACTTTTTGCAGCCATCTTTTATATTGCATTTAAAACAACGTGTAATATACTTTCACAGATATTTTAATTGCATTGATTTGAAGGATTACATTGTTTATAATTTTCACTGTCACTTAATAAGAAAAAGTAAGTTAAACTACTCATTTAAAACTTAAATTTAACGCAGTCACCTAACTGTAAGGGTGAGGTACCTTAGACTAAAGCACAGAATATATTATGTGGCTAAAGGCATTATTGTATCTAAAAACAGAACACTTTGTGGGTAGTAGACCCGGAATTTGTTATTCTGACAAAATGACTATCAGGTTTGGAAAGAATAAGGATAAGAATACATTTGTCCCACTCTCATATAATACAGAATTAAATTTTACTAAGCGAAAGAGACTAAGCGTTACATGAAAAGATAACCTCTAAAATGACGTCCGGTGAGGCTAGAACATCTGTTTTCACAATGCAGTATAGTAATGGAACAAGGTGCATCGTATTTCCATACAGTTGACATTCAACGGTTTTGTGGCCTGAAGTTTGGTGCTTTGAAAAAAAATAACAACACATTTCTACTAACTGCAAATGCCAATGACAAAGGCCGAAACATGGACGTTTTGGTAGAATTGTGTAGGGACAGCCTACGCTCAGTAACATCTGAACTGTGGAAGAAGTGCATTAAGGATACAGAAAAATTGAACAACATTACTGGGAAAGCCACCAACTAAACGAAGACCTTCCTGAAGTAGAGCCGAAGGTTATTTTAGTTACCACTGATTCTGGAACATCCGAGGAAAGTGATTATTCCGGAGAGGAGAATGAAGAATTTTGAGGTGATTTTAATCTGTGGATTGACTAGCAGAGTACAGTTTCCCTTATTTAAATTGCAAGTTGGACTAAGTTTTCATGTAAACATTGTAACTAATGTAAATATTATTCATACTCATATATATTATGACAATTCCTTGTATTACAGGGGAAAAAAAACATTTTTAAACTTGTCATTGGAAGTCCAAAGCCCTCATGAGAACAAGTGGTGGGAAATGGTATAAAAATGAATACAAAACTGTAATAATCATTCTTTTAGGTATACGTTAAACAGAATGACGGCCGGACTGTGGGCGACGTAACAACACCTTAGTCCCGCCGGACACTTACGGCTCAATGACGGCCGGACTGTGGGCGACTTGACAACGCCTTAGTCCCGCCGGACACTTTCGGCTCAATGACGGCCGGACTGTGGGCGACGTAACAACACCTTAGTCCCGCCGGACACTTACGGCTCAATGACGGCCGGACTGTGGGTGACTTGACAACGCCTTAGTCCCGCCGGACACTTACGGCTCAATGACGGCCGGATTGTGGGTGACTTGACAACACCTTAGTCCCGCCGGACACTTACGGCTCAATGACGGCCGGACTGTGGGCGACGTAACAACACCTTAGTCCCGCCGGACACTTACAGCTCAATAACGGCCGGAGTGTGGGCGACTTGACAACACCTTAGTCCCGCCGGACACTTACGGCTCAATGACGGCCGGACTGTGGGCGACGTAACAACACCTTAGTCCCGCCGGACACTTACGGCTCAATGACGGCCGGAGTGTGGGCGACTTGACAACACCATAGTCCCGCCGGACACTTACGGCTCAATGACGGCCGGACTGTGGGCGACGTAACAACACCTTAGTCCCGCCGGACACTTACGGCTCAATGACGGCCGGACTGTGGGTGACGTAACAACACCTTAGTCCCGCCGGACACTTACGGCTCAGTGCACATCGCTTCCCTGTCAAATAAAAACCGCTACAAAATTATCGGGACTATAAATAAATAATAAAGTTTGTAGCTGAACACACAAATTTGGTTTATTACGACGGCATAAAGTTCAACCTCTTCCGATCAGCAACAACTTAGAAAAAATTGTTTTACAAAATCTATAAGTAACTTTTTGTTAATGAGATAAAAAATGTTAAACTTTAATGTCATATTTCCAATGACATGCCCAATCATGTATTAAACTTTCATCAAGATATATGAAGTTTTTTATGAGCTATTTTTCAAAATTGAGATATGTTTTAAAAGAGGGAAAAATCGTGTATTTTTTCTTTTGACACGTAGTAAAAATATAAATAACACAAAAAATGTTTCGTTAATATTAATAAACGCAAAATGGAATTACAAAAATATTGGCACAAGTTTCATCAACATAGCTTTATTGGTTTAATTTCTGTAAGCTTCCAAACTTTTGTCACGGACAGTACTGAAGGTGGTGCAATCGGTTTTCGGTGAGTTAATTATTTCCTAATTTTATAATCAAAATTAGTTAATGTACCTTCCCTTGAGACAGAAAAAATAAAAATATTAAAAATTAATTCATTAAATTCACTAAAAAATGTAAAATTATTTATAATTTTAATTTTAGTAAAATTGGGGAAAATAATTAACTCGCCGGAAACCAATTGCACTACCTTAAATGCAACAAACAAATTTCTTGATTTATTCTGGTTGTCTAGTTGCTTGTTTAATAAGATTACGGTTTCAAGTAATTGTGGAGGGCAAGCATTAGGGAAAATAAAATCAAGAATTTTCACTGCCTAACGAGAATGAGGTTTTGCACTAAAAAACGAATTTGAAAAGTCTGTTCGTTTGCGTAAATTATTTCTCGAGAGGTTAATATAAATATAGTATCAATTACCTCAAGATATAAATTTGAATATATCTCCCCCGGAAGGAGTAGGCCGTCCCAGAGGCCAGGCACCCGATTTAGACGCAATTTACGAATTTTTGTTGAGTAAATAGACAGTCAGAATGAGTTTGGACGGATAAGTAAAGGCTGCATTTATCGGGACGAAACAGTTATTTTATTAAAAACAATGATATATTCTTGTACAGTGAAAAAGAAGTTTTCAAAAATAATAATTTTTAAAATAGTTGGTTACAAAACATTTTCACTATCCGATTAAAACTAGTTTTGGGGGGTTTCGGTAAAAAACGAGTTTTCCGTGGTTGAAATGAACCTCCTCAAGTGATGGACACTAATAATTCACCAATTTTTCAACAAGAAATTGTATTTTCATAAGCGTCTATTGTACCGGGTCGTTTTGACCGGTACATTTTTCGCTTTTTCGTCGTTGTCGGCCAGGCTGCCTGAGTTCGCTCACGCTCTGCGTTCCGCGTACTTTGGTAGCCGTTGGCACGGTTCCGTTAAGTTCCGTGTTCCAGAAGCTTCGGTCCGCTTGGCCAGCCTTCTAGATGGTTCGAGCTGTTCAGTGGGTCTGGGGAGGTTAGTCTTGTGCTGTCTGCCGATCAACTAACTATGCGTGGCTGAGAGACACTGTAACTCCAGGGTCCTTGAGTGGGACTTTCAACCCTCAGCCGGTCGTCCGGGCAATGTTCTATCATCTTCACTGCTAGCCTGGCCTGAGGACCATGTTGGAGCCTGGAGTCGCCCGCTACCCGCTCTACATCTTTAGGGTACAAGTCTTCTGTCCTCAGGTCAGTGCGTTCCTTATTTTTCCCGGCGGCTGAGCTGGGGGTGATTTGTGAAAAGAAAAATAAATAAATAAAAAAAAGAAATATAGAAGAAGAAAAAAAAAATGATTGTGGAACTGTATGTGGCCTAGGCCTAAAACTTGAACTTTAACAGTGATTCTATAAAACAGCCATGGGGACATTGCTAGGAATTCTATTTTAAAATTTAAGAAGAAAAAAAGAAAAGAAAAGACAACGTTGATATTTATTGTTATTTATTTAATTAGTTTATTTTATTGTTATATTTTTTTAGATTTTATATTTTGTTAGGTCACTATGGTTAAGTTATGTTATCGTTGATTATTATGTTTAGGCCTAGTGATTTAGTTATTTATTTATTTATTTCGTGTTTTGGTATTATTGATGTCAGGGGATAATAGATGTCTTGAAGTGACTTTTTACTACGGTACCGTGTTATATTTTCTTTTAAATTGTTTAATTTTTAAACTCACCAAAAGGGGATTATGGGACTTTTGCTTAATTCAATTCGGAGCTGCCCAGGGATGCCGGCTTACTCCCTGGCCTCGGTGGAATCAAGGGATATGTGGGCTAAATTGCCGGTTTAATTGTTGTTTTCCAGGCGTTTTCTAAATTTTCACTTTTATTTGGGGTTATCTAAATTTGTTTCTAAGTTTGTCACCTTTTAAATTTTGTTAATAAATTTTCCTTACGTTTTGGGAGTCTCAGGCCAAACTGCAGATAGGCCATACAAAAATTGATTGTTAAATTTTGGTATTTGTGGAGTTTGTTGTTTCTGTAGTTTATGTGTTGTATCTTGTTAATTTAGTGTTTATGGTTATTGATTTAAGTGCTAATTTATATTGGGGCCTTCTGCCCGTTAATATTGTGGCCTTCTGCCGTTTTGGTTTAATTATTATTTGCCTTGATAATAAAAGTAGTTTTGCTCAGCTGCCGAGTTTTATTTTGGACCCTCCAACTGCCACCCGTGATCCCATCGCTCGACTTGTTTTGAGCCATCCCCCCGGTAGCAGAGCGTGGTTGCCTAAAAAAAAAAAAAAAAAAAAAATCTCTCTCGGTTGTTGACGGTGGGTGTTTCCCTGTTAGTAGGTCATGGAAAGCAAAACAATTAGAAAATCCTAATAAATAATTTAACTTACAAAAAAAAAAAAAAAAAAAAAATTTTAGGCAATCCGCTTGGTTACTTTGTTGAATGGGTTTCATGGGTGGATTGGAGTGGTCGGCAGTGGCTCGGTAGGCTGAGGGTTTAGTTCGTCTTGGACCCTGGAGTTGTCGTTTTTTGTGTACTGTTGAGAATTTTGTTTTGCGAGATGGCCTATCTGCAGAATGTTGCGCTCCTGGTCAAGGAGTTGATATTTGAGTTGAGGTCGCGGGGTGTGACTCCGGAGGGTGATGTTCTGAATCTCCGGAGGTTGCTGCGGGAGCAGTTGTCCGCGGGTACGGCGGTGGATTGGTCTGACCTGCTGGAGGTTGGTGATGAGTTGGGGATTTGTAAACGGAAGGTGGAAGATTGGGAAGGGGTGTTAGAGGATTTGCAGTTGGAACCTCCAGTAGGTCGTGACCGGGCCTGCCGCCTTGCACGTTTGGGGCATCTGCTTGCCCGTTTGAGGCTGGTCAACCGGGCACCGGGGTTGGAGCCATCTGGAAGGGCGTGGATCTTGGAGAGTGTGTCTAGGCTGGAGGAGATTTTTCAGGCACTCTCCGGTTCCACGACTCCTACGGGTCTGGGTCAGCGGCCTACTTTCGCGCTTTCGCCTAATGTGTCGAGGCCGCAGGCTGAGACACCGGCTCTCACTGTGCCTGAGGCTCCTTCTGAGCCTGCAGGCGTTTCTGTTGAGGTTGCTTGTGGTTCGGCTCCAGCTGCCCTTCCTTCTGCTTCGGCTCCTGTGGGTTCACCTGCTCTTCTGCAGCTGAGCTACCACAAGCTGCCTAACCCTCTCACGCCCATGATCCAGAATCTCCCTGTGATCGATGGGATGGATCCTGAGGAGCTTCTTAAGTTTCTGGTGGCCTTTCTCAGACTTAGTGAGATGCCCGGCATGCAGGCTGGGGACTTGCTTCGTCTGGTGTTCCCTTATTGCAGAGGTCCCGTTGGGGAGTTGCTGAGTTCTGTCTTGGCCAGTGATGCCTCGGTGGACTCGTTCCATCGAGAGTTACTTTTGTCATTTCTTCCCCTTCGACTCAGGGAGAGGATGGTCATGGACAGATTTTATCGGTCGCAGGGTAGGGGCGAGTCTCTGGCAGCCTATGTCTCTTCAGTCAAGGAAGCTCGTCAAGCGTTGCGCCTCACCCTTTCTGAAGCTGACACCGTTCGTGTCATCCTGGATGGCATTTCTCCAGAAGAACGGTGCAGATTGGTTTTTGCTGGTGTTCCTTCTACTTTTCGGGAGCTGCATCAGCTGTGCATTGTTTCGCGCAGCGTGCAGTTCTCAGACCAGCAAGGGAGGGATTCTGAGAGTCATCGTGCTCTCCCCACCCGTCGACCGGCTATGTCTTTAGGTGTGAGTCAGCCAGTGAAGGGTCGTGGTTCTCGGCCTCCTGTTGTGTGTTTTGCTTGTGGCCAGCCTGGTCACATTCGTCGTGACTGTCCACGTGCTCGAGGTCGTGGGGCGGGAAACGCTCAGCGCGGGGGGTTGCCTCCACAGTAGCTCCCCGCGTTGTTGCGACTGACCGTGGCCATTTGCCTCTGACGCGTGCCCATAGCAGGAGCGTCGGGGATGTTTCGGGCCTTGCTGGCATGGCTTCCCTGGGACTTAGGGCGGTCACCTCGGTGTGTCCTGGCGTTTTTGTATCTTTTGGTGGTACGGTGTGTCGAGCCCTTCTGGATTCTGGTTCGGCATGCTGTATCATCAGCCTTTCTCTTTTTGAGTCCCTTGACGCCTTAGGACTTGTCAGGCACACCGAGCCTTCTTCTATTACGTGCTGGACGGCATCCCAAACTCCTCTACCTATAATTCTAAAGGCGTTTTTCCATTTTAAAATCGAAGGATTTTCCTGGAGGTGGGGTTTTCTTGTTGCCAAGGACCTGGCGGTTTCTTGTATCCTAGGGGCAGACTTTATTTCCAAAAGTGGTATGGTGCTTGACCTCCAGAAGCGCCAGATGTTTTTCAAGTTTAATCGGCGAGTTTTGGTGCCTCTAGTAGGTGATTCTGACTGCCCTCCTGCAGTCAGAGAGGTGGGTTGTGAGCCCGAACAACCCAAGGTGGATCCAGTTGGTCATCTCCCCCCTGAGCAGGCGGAGGCCATTAGGAGGCTGTGTTTGCGGTTTCCTGATGTGCTTACGGCTGAGCTTGGGGTCACTTCTCTTCTGGAGTATGAGATCCACCTCACCGATTCTCAGCCAGTTAGAAGTCATCCGTACAAACTTGCTCCCCCAAAGATGGAGGTTATGAGGGCTATGATAGAAGATCTTCTGAGCAAGGGTGTGATTGAGCCGTCTCGTTCCGCTTATGCCAGTCCAGCTTTTCTTGTGCCCAAGCCTAATGGTAAGTCTAGGCTTGTGATGGATTATCGGAGGCTCAACGCTAAGGTCGCTATTGACTCGGTACCTCTGCCTGATTTGCATTCTGCGTTTGATTGGTTCGGTAAGGCTAAGTTTTTCAGTGTGTTTGATTTGAACCAGGCCTACCATCAGATTCCATTGAAGAAGGAATCACGGCCTATGACTAGCTTCTGTGTTCCCTGGAATCTTTACCAGTTCACTAGGGTTCCTATGGGTCTTGCTGTGGGTGCCCAGACTCTTACTCGTCTGCTTGATTCCATCTTCCATGATGTGAAGTTCAAGTTTGTTTTCAATTACCTGGACGATCTTCTTGTCTACAGTGAGACTTTCGGGGAACACATGCAACATCTGGAGGAAGTTCTTAGTCGCCTCAAATCCGCTGGCCTTACCGTCAATCCAGAGAAAGTCACTTTTGCTCGTCCTGAGATTTCTTTTCTGGGTCATCTTATTTCTTCTCGAGGCGTCTGCATTGATCCTGCGAGGACCCAGGGCATTCGGGATTTTCCTCCTCCCAGAGATGCCAAGGGGATTGCCCGTTTTGTGGGGATGGTGAATTTTTACCGTCGCTTCATCCCTAACGTGGCCGAGCTTGCTGCCCCGTTGAACGAGCTGCGTAAGAAAGGTGTCCCTTTTGTGTGGGGCCAAGCTCAGCAGACTGCCTTTGACGCTCTCAAGGAGGCTATCATGCAACCTCCTGTCCTGCGTATGCCTGATTTCAGCAGAGAATTTATTCTTCAGACTGATGCCTCCTCCTCCGCCATTGCTGCTGTTCTTTCTCAGGAGTTTGATGGGGTCAGGCAGCCCATCGCTTTTGCTTCGAGGACGTTGTCTCACCAGGAAAGGAAAGCTTCTTCCATCTATGAGTTAGAGTGCCTGGCTGTTGTCTTTGGTACGGACAAGTTTCGGCGTTTCTTGGAACACGCTGAGTTCTTGCTGGAGACGGACAATCAGGCACTGTCTTGGCTTCTTGCCCATCCCCGACAGCTCGGGAAAATTGGTCGCTGGGTGGTCAAAATTTCTGCCTTTAAGTTCCGAGTTCAACATCTTAGGGGTACCCAGAATGTCATCGCGGATGCTCTTTCCCGCATGTATCACGAACCCAGTGATCCACCTACTGAGGCTGTTGCTCAGTGTGGTGCTGTCCTTCTGGATTTTCCTCTGGCTTTTGACGACCTACTGTCCCATCAACAGAAAGATCCTGAGCTGTCAGTCATCTTAGGTGAGCTTCAAGAGGGAGGTGCCCACCCTCCCTATTTTCTGTCCAAAGGGGTCCTCTGTTGCCGTCCTCGACAGAGGGGTGAACCCCGTGTAGTGCTGCCTAGTCATCTAGTACCGATGGTCTTTCAGTATTATCACTCTTCTCTTGTGGGCGGTCATCTTGGCATTCATAAGACCATCGCTAAGATTCGTAGGTACTTCATCTGGAAGGGCATGGACCGGGATGTTGCTGGCAGAGTGCGGGCTTGTCACCTGTGCTCTCTCAGCAAGCCTAGTCAGAATGCAAGGTTAGGGTTGTTATCTTCTGAGGTGGCCGAGCGTCCTTTTGAGAAGGTGTTCATCGACTACGTGGGTCCTTTTCCCCGTAGCAAGTCAGGTAGCTCCTACCTACTTGTTTGTGTGGATGCTTTCTCGAAGTTCGTTTGGCTTTTCCCACTTCGGAGTGCCACGGCTAAGCTCACCATCCGTGCTCTCCAGTCCCAACTCTTCCAGCACTTTGGTGTGCCTTCCACTCTTGTGTCCGATAACGGTAGCCAGTTTACCTCCCATGAGTTTCGTAGGTTCTGTTTTGGCAATGGTATCAGGCATGTGACTACCTCTCCGTATTACCCACAGCCTTCTCATGCAGAGCGGTTCAACCGCAATCTTCGGTCTGCCCTTATTTCCTTCCATGCTGAGAAGCAGAACACCTGGGATGAGAGTCTCTCTTGGCTCCAGCTTGCTTTTAACTCTTCTAAGCATGAGAGTCACAATGCCACTCCCTTCGAGATTCTACATGGCTACCCTCCTAACAACCCTTTGTCCAACTTGTGGAGGCTAGAGGATCTTCTACCTACGCCAGGTGCCACTGACGTAGTGTCCACGTGGCGGGCTGCTCGGCGCAACCTGCTACGTGCTAGAGAGAGAGTGAGGAGGAGGTATGATAAGGGTCGTACTCCTAACCCTTTTCAGGTTGGAGATCTGGTTCTTTGTCAGGCTCACCCGGTCAGTTCGGCCGCGGAACGAAGAGCTGCCAAGTTGTGCTATCGGTGGTCTGGTCCCCACCGCATCGACAGGTTTTTGTCACCGGTGACTGCTCTGCTGGTTGATCCCCAGTCAGGCAGGGTGTTCAGGAAAGCCCATGTGTCCCAGCTTAAGGCTTTCCGGGGAACGGTTGATCCAGGAGTTGGTGTTCCTGGGGGTTTCTTGGGGCAAAGAGATTGATCACCTCTGCGCCCTAGGTGGCTGTTCTGAGAGAGTCTCCTTTCTCTCTTTTCTGGTCGGGCCCGACCGTCAGGGTAGTTCGCTCCCTGTTTGAGGGGTTTCCCCTCTTAGATTCTCTTTGGCGTCCTTGGAGCACCACTCTTTGGAGGTTCTTCTTCTTCTTCTGTTTGGTTCCCTGAGGTACCGAGTTCTCCCCTGCCTGGGTGTGTTGAGGTTTTGCAGAGGGAGGTTGTACCGGGTCGTTTTGACCGGTACATTTTTCGCTTTTTCGTCGTTGTCGGCCAGGCTGCCTGAGTTCGCTCACGCTCTGCGTTCCGCGTACTTTGGTAGCCGTTGGCCCGGTTCCGTTAAGTTCCGTGTTCCAGAAGCTTCGGTCCGCTTGGCCAGCCTTCTAGATGGTTCGAGCTGTTCAGTGGGTCTGGGGAGGTTAGTCTTGTGCTGTCTGCCGATCAACTAACTATGCGTGGCTGAGAGACACTGTAACTCCAGGGTCCTTGAGTGGGACTTTAAACCCTCAGCCGGTCGTCCGGGCAATGTTCTATCATCTTCACTGCTAGCCTGGCCTGAGGACCATGTTGGAGCCTGGAGTCGCCCGCTACCCGCTCTACATCTTTAGGGTACAAGTCTTCTGTCCTCAGGTCAGTGCGTTCCTTATTTTTCCCGGCGGCTGAGCTGGGGGTGATTTGTGAAAAGAAAAATAAATAAATAAAAAAAAGAAATATAGAAGAAGAAAAAAAAAATGATTGTGGAACTGTATGTGGCCTAGGCCTAAAACTTGAACTTTAACAGTGATTCTATAAAACAGCCATGGGGACATTGCTAGGAATTCTATTTTAAAATTTAAGAAGAAAAAAAAGAAAAGAAAAGAAAACGTTGATATTTATTGTTATTTATTTAATTAGTTTATTTTATTGTTATATTTTTTTAGATTTTATATTTTGTTAGGTCCCTATGGTTAAGTTATGTTATCGTTGATTATTATGTTTAGGCCTAGTGATTTAGTTATTTATTTATTTATTTCGTGTTTTGGTATTATTGATGTCAGGGGATAATAGATGTCTTGAAGTGACTTTTTACTACGGTACCGTGTTATATTTTCTTTTAAATTGTTTAATTTTTAAACTCACCAAAAGGGGATTATGGGACTTTTGCTTAATTCAATTCGGAGCTGCCCAGGGATGCCGGCTTACTCCCTGGCCTCGGTGGAATCAAGGGATATGTGGGCTAAATTGCCGGTTTAATTGTTGTTTTCCAGACGTTTTCTAAATTTTCACTTTTATTTGGGGTTATCTAAATTTGTTTCTAAGTTTGTCACCTTTTAAATTTTGTTAATAAATTTTCCTTACGTTTTGGGAGTCTCAGGCCAAACTGCAGATAGGCCATACAAAAATTGATTGTTAAATTTTGGTATTTGTGGAGTTTGTTGTTTCTGTAGTTTATGTGTTGTATCTTGTTATTTTAGTGTTTATGGTTATTGATTTAAGTGCTAATTTATATTGGGGCCTTCTGCCCGTTAATATTGTGGCCTTCTGCCGTTTTGGTTTAATTATTATTTGCCTTGATAATAAAAGTAGTTTTGCTCAGCTGCCGAGTTTTATTTTGGACCCTCCAACTGCCACCCGTGATCCCATCGCTCGACTTGTTTTGAGCCATCCCCCGGTTGGCACGCTTACCAGCTTTGGTGGGGGGGATGGGTCTCACTATAAAGTGCATAGTTACTATTTATTTATTTAAAAAACCATTTTTTTTTCATTATAGTTATAGTGTTTACAAAACAAGTTTGTAAATATGTTTATGTGTTATATATACCGGGTGTTCAAAAAGTCTGGAAACCCCTGAATATTTATCATATTAATAAACACAGAACAATGAAATTCTATGATTACGTTTCACTGTAGTTACTGACTTTTTGGCAATTTTAACTGACCTTTTTCGCTTTGGTGGGACGTCCTGTGGAGGAAGTCTGAAAATCTTAAAGGTCGAGTTATACCTCATTTCAGAGGTCATTTGTACATGAACACATTGTCGCAACCCAGACTGAAAAAGGAATTTTCGTTTGGAAATCGTAGCCTCTTAAAATTTGGCCTGATTGGAATTTTGAGAGGCTGTTATTTTCAAAGGAATAGTCCTTTTTCAATCGGCTTTGCGGTAATGTGTTCCTCTAACGACCTTCAAAATGAGGTATAACTCGACCTATGCTTATATTTGAAATTTTCAGACTTCCTCCACAGGACGTCCCACCAAATGGAAAAAGGACATTTAAAATGGCTAAAACGTCAGTAACTACAGTGAGGGCGTAATTCTAGAGTTTCATTGTTCGGTGTTTATTAATATTGTATATTAAACATTAAGGGATATTCAGACTTTTTGAACACCTGGTATATAATCTTCCCCAATGAATATATGTTAGAGATTTTTTTAAATTAATAATATAGAGGCGTATTGGATATTACGCTAAACAAATTCTGGTTAAGTGGCCACCATTGATCGTCATAGTGCAATAAACGTTGATACACGAATTAGTTCCACGTTTTTATCTCCCAGCTGACATATCTATTCCCAACTACTAGATCGTATCATGGCACGCCCCCTATTAAAAGTCGATGCGTATAAAAAGCGCGTCATATAAGCACGGTGAACTCCCATCTGTCGGGGTGGTGGCGGCTCGTTTTTTCGCCCCTACCAGCCAAAATTGCATTCGTCACGGGCGATACGTGTAATTTGGTGAATAACGAGAGGGTTTTTAGTTTCAAGGGGACTGAAAACAAATCGGAATTGCGTCCGATATAGGAAAACACTGAATTTGTTAACGAGTCTATCTATCTTTACCACTGATCATGGCTAACACAATCGCACATATTCTAAAACAAATATATCTGGTGCTCATCTTGTAATTTGAACAATAACTTACTAAGGATCACGGATCTAGGTCCTGACGTCTTAGACCGCTCGGCCATTGGCTGTCCATATGAATCAATGGAGCAATTAAATTCTGATAAAATGTGTTATTTAGTAATATCCTTGATTATATACACCTACAAAATTTTTGAA
>JAQJVL010009656.1:0-15264 GCA_035578905.1 Stictocephala bisonia | reverse complement strand
TGTGTGATATTCTAATCCGTTAAACAATAAAAATCTGTTGATAAAATATAATACATTTAGTCTAATCAAAATTGGACTGTATGCTGGTTAATTTTTGAATTGTTGGAAGGGCTTCCTGTTTTAAAATGTTTCTTTTTGGGACATTTAAGCCTTTATGTCCTATTTACAATCATCAGCTACGAAGTGTCAGGAGCTCACTTGGACCATTTGAGAGTTAAATTGACTTTTATTTTATAAAAATATAAACAAATTTTATCAAATCTACTTTTTTTTGGAAATAGGTGAACAGAAATTCATCCTTTACTTGCATTTGCCATTTGCTGATGAGTTCTTACAATCGACAATGGCACAGGAAGGCATTATAATTATGGAATATATTAACAATAAAACCACTTCTATCATAAAATAATTACTTTACAAATAGATTTTACAAAAGTACTAAAGAAATATTATAAAAAAAAACTGAAAAATAGAAAACGCCGCAATGATTTATTGTACAACTGGTTTATTTTTGGCACATTTGTTTAACATTTTGGACTATTGAATTAACACTGTAAAACAGCTTACAGCCGAATGACGTCACGTGGCTATGATATATTGTGCATATGCTTGGTGGCATCTACCGTTTGTTTATTAAGGTACCGTGGCAGCAACCATAGAATCGCCTTTACGTCTTTAATTTTTGCCACGTTTCTCATCTCTAACTGTAACAGTTTTATAGTCGCATGACGTCACGTGGGTATGATATATTGTGCATATGCTTGGTGGCATCTACCGTTTGTTTATCAAGGTACCGTGGCAGCAGACATAGAATAGTCTTTAAGTCTTGCATTGTTGCCACGTTTCTCATCTTTAACTGTAACAGTTTTATAGCCGCATGACGTCACGTGGCTATGATATATTGTGCATATGCTTGGTGGCATCTACCGTTTGTTTATTAAGATACCGTAGCAGCAACCATAGAATCGCCTTTACGTCATGCATTTTTGCTACGTTTCTCATCTTTAACTGTAACAGTTTTATAGCCGCATGACGTCACGTGGCTATGATATATTGTGCATATGCTTGGTGGCATCTACCGTTTGTTTATTAAGATACCGTAGCAGCAACCATAGAATCGCCTTTACGTCTTGCATTGTTGCTACGTTTCTCATCTTTAACTGTAACAGTTTTATAGTCGCATGACGTCACGTGGCTATGATATATTGTGCATATGCTTGTTGGCATCTACCGTTTGTTTATTAAGGTACCATGGCAGCAGACATAGAATAGTCTTTAAGTCTTGCATTGTTGCCACGTTTCTCATCTTTAACTGTAACAGTTTTATAGCCGCATGACGTCACGTGGCTATGATATATTGTGCATATTCTTGGTGGCATCTACCGTTTGTTTATTAAGATACCGTAGCAGCAACCATAGAATCGCCTTTACGTCTTGCATTGTTGCTACGTTTCTCATCTTTAACTGTAACAGTTTTATAGCTTATTTGTTTGATTATGCTATTTTATTGTGATACATAATATTATCAAAGATCCATCTTTGATATTATGGTCAAGGACTTTCATATTGTTTGTATTGACTTTTACATTTTTTAATTTCTTATTGTTTATTACTCTTGGCAACTCCGCGCGGCAAATACCACTAAACGTGCTCATGTCAAGTCAGGCCATTTATTAAATATAGTTTTTTATAGCACCTTTTAAAACCAGATTTAGATCGGAATAAAGTCACAAATGCGTATTACCTGGAGGGGGGTGATTTGTAGGGATTCATGTTGTGTATGGAATGGATGATGAATCCATCACAAATCATATGTTTGTGCACAATTTATTGGCGCCGGAAGGAGAGCTTCTTCCTGATATGTAAATATTTGTTCCGATTCTTGTGCGCGAACGTTTCGTCAAGAGGTGTTAACACTTTACTTCTTATTTGCAAGGAGACAAAGTGCAAGAAAGAGTGGAAGAAATAATTGAGATAAATACTACATTAAACCAAATAGACTTTAAACTTAATTTTAGATACGACATAACGTATGTTGTACACGACATAACATATAAACTATCAGAAGTTATTTCCTGAGGGAGGTACACATCTATAAGTAGTGAAAAGGCAATGTTAAAAAGTCAGACTTCCTTTTATGTAATTTTGATATCTTGGCACGGCCACCACTAGGTCAAACTTTTTTTTGACAGCCTAGAGTGAGACCGAGAATGACAGAATGGGCAGCGCGGCTGACTGGTGAGAGAGGAGAGAGAGAGAGAGAGAGAGAGAGAGAGAGAGAGAGAGAGAGAGAGAGAGAGAGAGAGAGAGAGAGAGAGAGAGAGAGAGAGAGAGAGAGAGAGAGAGAGAGAGGGGGGGGAAGGAAACGGTGAATAGGAATATTAATTTGGAGGAGGCGACTAAGGCAGAAATTCTCAACTAGCGCTGCGTATCGTCAGCCGCGCTAATCTTATTTCGTCTGCTACAGGCAGTATGACTATTTCCCTATCTCTGTTCGCTTACTATATATGTGTAGTAGCTGAACCCGTCCACTTTGCCGGTCATAATATTGAGTTTGAAGACTTGCAATCAAAATATAATTAAAAATTCTAATAAATTCAAGAACATTAAAAAAATTACTTAAAGTAAATCAAACTACTTTGTTAACAAAAAAATTATTTAAACACCATCCAATTTAGAACAATTTCATAGCTGATGCTATGAATGATTTACAACTTTCCTCAATTATTTTTAATTTAAAAAGTTAACACAATTAATTAGTTATTACCACAATTTTATTCAATTTGTTTTTATTTTGCATCGAACAGCTGTTAATCAAATAAATCAATCAATTATTATAGCTCCATAAGAATACCGTGGAAATTTTGTATGTCAGTGGGACGGATTCCTGAGGTTGGATCCTTTCTTAATGAGCCTCTAGAGGCCAAGATAAAGCTACGTACAAATGTTCAAGTCAATTACCTTTATCTTTGACTTGATAATAAATAGGCAATAGTTGACGTTTATTATCAACGTCTATATAGTGAATGATTTATTCACTATATAGTGAATAAATCATTCACACATAGTGATGAGTGTTAAATGGCTTATATATATATATATATATATATATATATATATATATATATATATATATATATACTTATTGATATATAAAGTAGTTTGGGCCCAGCAGCAGTTCGGGCCCACTATGCGGCTGGGGTCAAACTGCTGCGAGCATATACCAATTTCGAATATATAACTTTAGACGTTCAAAGCAGTTTGAACTCACCTACCTGACAGTAGTTTGGCCCCATAAACATGTATGTTCGGGGTAGTTTAGGCTCACATAGTCTACCAGTTAAACCTCAGCAATTCACACGGTACTTTTGCCTCAGTATTTCATATGTATACAGTAGTTTGTCCTTACCTGTCTAAGTAATTTGGACTCATCCATTTTGGCACAACAGTACATAAGCGCTAAATATTTATTAACCAATTAATGTATTTGTCGTTTATAGGATATGATTTTGTTGCGTGGATAAAAGCTGATGTTAAAACATATTTAGAAACAAATTAATGTTATTCCTAATAACCATAAAAAAAAATGCTTGAAAAATAAATTATCATAAATAATTAAATTTGAATAACCAATTACCAGGGTACTATTGTATACAGATACATGAGTTACCTGAGTAGGTTGCTATTTTATAAAGTTACAGTTATTTGTAAGTAATAGATCATTTAAGAACAGTCACATTAAAAACGTAATGAACATGGGTTGTACCAGTTATTACCTTGGGTACCACACGTGATCAACTTGGGTAGTATCTGTGATTATTTTGGGTAGAACCCATGATCAACTTGGCAAGTACCTGTGATTGCCTTGAGTAGCACCCATGGTCAAATTGGGTAGCCACCTGTAATTACCCCGATTATAAAACGTGGTCAACATGGCTGCCTACTCGTTATTACCTCGGGTAGGACCCGTGGTCAATTTGGGTAGTACTTGTGATTTATCTTGGGTAGCACCCGTGGTAAACTTGGTTATAACTTTGATTATTTTAGGTAGCACCCGCAGTCAACTAGAGTAGCCACCACCAATATTGGGTAGCACACGAATTAAAATTAAGTAGTACTTGTGATTACTTTGGGTAGCACCCGTGATCAAAGTAATCAAAGTGGCCGTTTTCCTCCGCGAAAATAGCTATAAACATGGTGTTGATTTCTATGTCAACGATTCGTTCCGTAGTTAATAATCTTATAGTACACTTAAAACGGTTGTGTCCAATTAGGGAACAGTCTTGTTTGCGAAAAGGGGTAAAATCGTCCAGTTTGCGAATAGAAAAACATACCAGAATAATATTTTTCCAGTTATCCATCAAATTTAAAAATGTGCTGAAATTTTTGTGGACAATGGGGCCATCCTTATGAGTTATTTCCTGTTTGCTTACCCAACTAAACGACCCGTGCCGAAGTGTCCGCCGTTGTAAGAAATAGAAGTTACATAAAATTATTGAATATGCTAAATAATATTTTAACGAATTATTGATTAATTATTATTACTATTAAATAACATACGTATAACAAAATATGTTCAGCGAAAAAACTGACAAGTCCTTTATAATTACCACTGTCCTTTATAATTACCATGTTTATATATAAACTTTATACTAGCTACAAGTACTTGCAGATGTGATCAGTTATTTCCGAGGACGTTATTTTGTTCGTAAATCAAAATAAGTGAATGGAATTTATAAAACTTATAGAACAAATTCCTTTCAACCACGTTTAAACGTGATAAATTAATGGGATTTTGAGTAATAATAGTGTAAATTTGATGTACAGTAAAAACTAGTTAAAATTCCGGTAATTTTTTATTCCAAATAGGATAAACATTACAGTAAAATTTGAATCTTCAAATTTTATAACGTACAACCAAACGAGTTAAACCATGGTACGAGTGGACTTATCACAGGCCTCTTAGTTTCTTAGAAAACTACCTTCAAACTCGGGTACACATCATTTATGCACCTAAAGTATTAGAGTAAATTACATTAGATATATTTATAGTGTCACTGTCAAAGTAATTAACACTGTTGAGTAAACTTTTTCAACCTCAGATTTGAAAATAATTTCTTTATTCATCTATATACATTCAAATTCCGCAATGATGGCCTATCATTAGATATTTAATAGGTCTATTCGATTTGTTTTTTGCGTACTGCTCTATCTTAATTCCTGAACTATCATTCCATGACCCAACCATTCATATAAATGCAGTGGTAATGGTCATCCTACCCACCCATTATTGTACGGTGGTGATCAGCCACCCACCCACCTACCCTCTATCTGGTTCCCTAAATAATACAAGTACAAAGTATGGGTGGTTGAATGAGGCAATACCACTGTACATAAGTAGGTATGTGGGCTAATACCACAGCGTGTATGTATGGGTCAATACCACCTTATATGTGTGGGTAGGTGGCCCTATACCTCTGTACTAGTAAAGGTGGCTGGAAGGTTGGTTCGTTTTCACCATAACTGTATGAGTGAGTAGAAAGACCGTACGTGCATGGGTGTTTGAGTAGGTCATTTTCACTATAGTGCTTGGGTAGTTGGGCATGACAATAACATCATACGCGTTTTCTTAATTCTAGTGGTCGTGTTTGGATGGGCCAGTGGGTCAATACCACCGTACGTGTTTGGGTGTGTGAGATGGTCACTATACCCCATTCGTGTATGGGTGGTCGGGAAGGTCATTTATCAACGTACTTATATGGATGGATGGCCGTGTTATTACAACTTTACGTGGTGTATATGAGTGGGTTGCAGGGTGTTCACCCCCGTTCGTGTATGTATGTTGGGGGTCCGTACGTTTAGCGTGTTAACCCACGCCCCGCAATCAAAGGTTGATCAGGAACGAATCTTAACGCCCCGCCACCCTAGGTTACCATCATGCAGGAAGACTACTCATGCTAACCACCTTTCAGGTAGAGCTTTAGTGATTATACCTGCTGTGTTGATTATATTATGTCTGGGTAGAACAGAGGTGTGTTTGTTGCTTCCATACGTTTATGGATAGGTGGGTGGATCATTACCTCCGTATGGTTGGAGGTGGATGGTTAGAAGGTAAAAGAAGCTAAACAGCTTATTGGTAATTCAATGTGTTGGCTGACATATCTGACTGACCTATGTAACATTTAACGTCTGTATGTAAAATATTACATACTTACTTACTGAAATGTGTTAAGCGCAGGAGATTTGTGTAAACAAGTAGAGCTAATCTTGAAAACTAACTTAATTTTATAAGACCACAACAAAAAGTATATGTAAATAGGTTTAAAGGGCCATAACAATTAGAAAAAGCGTTTTTTTTCCTTTCTCGTTCACAACAAATCCGTCAATTGTTTTTTTACGAAACTCAGGTTTATGTTGTTCAATCCTTTTCTTAGCCGAGGTGGAATTTTAATAAAGCTGTATGGGAGGCCTTTACATTAATGCTCAAAGATGGTTTCAGATTAATTCCTCATTTAACTAAGAATCGCGATCGTTCCAGAAACCTTGTCGTATCCACAACAAAGACGGGTCTCTTAAGATATATAACTGGATGGATCCATAAATAAACTTAAATGCAAATAAACTAATGAGTAAAGTGGCACATGGGCTAGTTTAGTCTTTCTTCCTTCTCAATTTGCAAACTACACTATGTGAACCAATTTTGGTAACTGAGGTGCGATTTAGGTTAACTTCGTAGTTGCAAAATGCTGATGTGTTGGCTAAGTATATTCCTATTCTGTATACAAATGTGGTTAAGAATACTAATTGTACAAAGAAGTACTCAACCCTCATTGATTAAACATTATGCTTGCTGCTTGCCCTTGAATCACTATGGTACTTCGCGTGTTTAACCAAATACCATTCACCAATTTGTATCTTAAATCTTCTCTATAATAGTTTTAGAAAATGACCAATACACAAGATTGTATTATGTAAAGTATTAAGAATAGTTGCATATTGGATATGACTAAGGCCCTTATGTCCTAATCTATACGTCTATCATGAAGTCCTCCCTCCCTGTCTTCCTATATGGGCCTACAATAATAGTATTGATACCTGTCCATCTTCAATTTGAATAAATACCCGAACATATTTTTTTACAAACAGAATCTATATGAATGTTAACATTCAAACTGTTGTCAATATTTAGGCTGAGAAATGTTGTCTAGGGACATGGAACTATAACATTATTACCAATGAATAAGGCAACTAAAGGACTCTTACGATTTATCGCGTAGTCTGAGTCACGCAGTATCAGTCTGATTATTGTCCAATTTAAAACATATTCTTGTTCTCAATTCTCCTTCTATAACACATTCTAAACCTGACAGATAAATGAGTTTTCAGATGTTTGCGGAGACATATGTAGTAGAGGATACGAAGTTTATAAGTACTCTTTTACACAGTCATTATAAACTTCTTGCGAAGTGTTCACGTTTTCATATTTAAAAAAGACCATTAACTCTTATTTGTTTTCAGACAGTTACTAGACATCCTTGTGCCGTCAGACATAAAACGAACAGAGGTGTGATGCAGATTATACAATGCATATTGCCAATCTCTGTTTTTGTGCGGGAATATTGCTTGGGGTGGTGTTTTCAAATCAATATTCGGTTCATTAAACGTCATAAAATTCGATAATAAAACCGCAATGGGTGAAAATAGAACCTATCTTATAGACATTTTACTCGAAGAATTCAAGGTATTATTTATTTGACAGCTATATAATAAATTACTCCATTTATACTCTTAAAAACACTTTATTTTAAAAACAATTATTATTTTACTTGATATTCTCAAAACACTTACATACAAACGGATAGACTTAAAAAGTGTACTCATTAACCAACTTTCATTTCATAATGTAACATCTTTTTAGAAATATTCCAAATGAACTCAAAGGATTTCAGAAACTTAAGCTTTTAACGTACAAAAGGAAAGTAACTGCATGGTTGTTGACCTTGGGAGAGGGTGCATCGGAGTTGAGTATCGCATCCAGTTATTGATAACTAACATTCTGGCCTCTATAATCTATTCACCACTCAACCGATACCATACCTAATCAGACATATTTGTTCTACTATGAATTTGTCGTGTTTATTTTTTTTATTTTTACCCCTAGTTCTCTGACCGGTTGACTACCACTCAACCGATACCATACCTAATCAGACATATTTGTTCTACTATGAATTTGTCGTGTTTTTTTTTATTTTTTCCCCCTAGTTCTCTGACCGGTTGACTACCAATCAACCGATACCATACCTAATCAGACATATTTGTTCTACTATGAATTTGTCGTGTTTGTTTTATTTTCCCCCTTGTTTTCTGACCTTAGTTATATTCTTGTTTATGACTTATTCCAATTTTCTTGCACAGTAACCATATTTTTTCAATTAGGTTATATTATTCGGTTTAAAAAATCACAATTATGATAACATTTCTGGATAGATCCATGTATATAAATTGTAACCTATCCCTGTTTGTATATATTATGAATTTTACATAAATTCAATTATTTCTCATTTCTTTGTCTTGCATAAAAATGATCTTAAGAAATTACTCATGCCCACGCACAGCTATTTATCTAAGTGGGCATAATTGTTTTCTCCAATGTAAAATATATTTTCTAAACTATGAATTATTGTTTGTGAATAGTAATGTATTATAATTATTTTTTTGTATGTAAAATGGAGGATTGGATTTATTTTTTATTTGTTTTTTGTATTTATTAGGCTTCCTGTATATTGGCAATTCTATTATTCAATTGGGGGAATTCCCTGGAGTGTAAAAGAGTTCTGTTGCCCAAAATAACATAACACAAAAATTAGTCTAGTTAGTACATTGATAATTCTACTAATATACAAATAAAAAATACTAGCTTATGAGTTTCAAACATAAAACACTGATAAAAAATGTTAAAGATTTGTATACGTTAATACATGTCCAAAGTTTTTAAGGTTTTTCATAAGGAATGCCTATAAAATTAGCATACTATCAATCTTCCTCCAATTACTGAAATAGTTTTAGAACTATTACTTGTTATTGATTCCTGATTGCTAAGTGCTGTTGAAAACGATTACAAAAAAATGTATACACACATAACAGGAAGTAATGCGTTAATTTTCAATATGGTCAATTAATTTATCATGATAGGATCATGTTTATAGTAATTATGAAAATACTTTGCAAGATATCTCATCTATGTGATATTATTATTTATTTATTTCTCTTTAAATACAGGGCTGTACATGTGAGAAGTAATTTTCTTATCTACTAAAAAAGCTATTATGTAGTGCAAAATAGTGGAAAACAATATTTAACTTATTAAGGTTATTTAATGTAATAATCACATTTGAAAAGAACCTAAAACAATTTTCAATTTGAGACTAATCATTTAGTTAAATTATAAACAAAAACCAAATAATTGGATTCGTAAGAACAGTACTCGTTATCAGCTGACTCTGACAGACGTGGCCCACAAACATTCTGTCACGTATTTGCAGCTGTAGACGCATCAATGATATGATAAGGAATGGGCCTTGCTTTCCCGCGCTCGCCCAGCCACGTGTGGTGAGATCATCGCCACCTATCACAGACCTCTGAAAATTAGTAAGGCTTGTAACATCTTCATGATCTGCGAGGAAGGTATCATTTACCGTTAAGAAGGTAATTCCTGACCCTGTACTAAGATACTCACCAAAACTCTACCAAAATGAGGCTGTACAACCTTTCCCGTTCTTCTATTAAGTAGATGGTCACCCTCTAAACCTCCCATACATGTATGGTGATATTAACCCACCCGCCCCAGTTCACGTGTGAATGTATTCACCCACCCACATACCATTACACGTAATAATGGCATTTACCTACTCGCCTACCAAACACGTACGTTGATATTGGCCCACCCACCCATACACGAACGTTGGAACGGTCTACCCACCCACCCATATACGTACAGTGTTATTGGGTATTGATTGATCCACCCATCTACCCACACACGTTTGGTGGGTAATCCCACTCATTAAATCCATACACGTATGATATTGGCCTAGCCACCCACCAACACATGTATTTCCTGTGTTGACTCCCCTACCACTTATACACGGGCAGTGGTGAGGACCTTCCAACCTACATAGTAACATCATTATTGGTAAATCAGTATTATTGGGAAATTTCAAAAACAAATCAGTACCATCGAACGGAATGCATTGGAGAGTGGGTGAATCAGCACCAACATATGTGTATGGGTTGGAGAGTTGGTTAATTCCCCTATCAATTCCACTATACGTAAATGAGAAGGTGAATGGAACAATGTACTGAATAAATGGTTGGGTAGGTAGGTCAATATCATTGTACGTGTTGGGTAGGTGGGCGATAATTTAAGTGCGTAATAGTGGTTGTATTACCACTGTACCACTGTACTATTTTGAGAGTGGGAGAGTCATTTTAGTGTACACTTGGGTCAATAGGTATACATGGTACCCAAGTTAATCATACGGAGCCCTCAAACCCCCGTAGAGGTTTTATAAATACACAGGTGGCTTGGTAAGGTTATCAAAGACTACTGAAATAAATCAGTGGCTATCCCAGATGATCCTGGGTTGATCACCTAAGATCACGGGCTACCAAAGGTTATCACGGGTAGCTATTATAAATGATCTCGGGCTACCAAAGTAGGTCAGTACCGACCGAAGTTTATCACGAGAAACTATGCGTAACTGTCAGTGGCTACTACATTTTTGATTACGAGTGCCGAACCAAAATGAGCACGAGTTACCAAAGATGAACAATGGCTAACCAAGTTGACCACGCGTAGCTACTGAAAGTTATCACGGGGTACCATAGTAAATGTGATTACTTTCGGAATTATTCATTATTCATTTCTAAGACGCCGATCGTCAAGATATGGGCGAATATGAGGAGTGAATGAGTGTGATGAGTGTTGATGAACGAGTGTTGTCATCATCCCAGATGATCCTGGGTTGATCACCTAAGATCACGGGCTACCAAAGGTTATCACGGGTAGCTATTATAAATGATCTCGGGCTACCAAAGTAGGTCAGTACCGACCGAAGTTTATCACGAGAAACTATGCGTAACTGTCAGTGGCTACTACATTTTTGATTACGAGTGCCGAACCAAAATGAGCACGAGTTACCAAAGATGAACAATGGCTAACCAAGTTGACCACGCGTAGCTACTGAAAGTTATCACGGGGTACCATAGTAAATGTGATTACTTTCGGAATTATTCATTATTCATTTCTAAGACGCCGATCGTCAAGATATGGGCGAATATGAGGAGTGAATGAGTGTGATGAGTGTTGATGAACGAGTGTTGTCATTATTACTATCTGAGTTCGACTTAGTTAATAAAGGACTATTTATTAATATACCAATGGCCAGGGCAACTAGGAATCCGAACCACGTAGTGTTGGTCTGATTTTCAGCTGACAAGTCTGACACTCAGTTCTCTTTCCTACAAAACATCTGAACCTTGACTACCATCCAACATGGACCCCCAAGACTTCTCTAGTAGTGTCCACGTCGGTCGCAACCATTGAGTGGACGCCGTGTCGGTATTAAGAGGACTTAGCATGGAACCTATCGCCTTCAACCTCCCAAACACTTTGTCTCCAAGTTGCTGGGTTTAAAAAAAAAACAAATGGTCAAATTCAAATTTACTATGAAATTAAACACATAAAGTTATCATACAATCATCCGGAAGCAGAGCTTGGACACTCTGGCTGTGATAAGGTCATTTTTTTATTCTAAAAATACTCCAAAATAACATGTGATTAACACCCAGCATAACACTATTTTTTTCTTGTACTTGAATTAGGAAACTCATTTACAATTAATTTCTAAAACTTGCTCCTTTAAATCTAGTTTTATTTTGCTTTGAGGCCTCTCAAGGTCATGTGACGCTGCTTTCAAGGATCTAGTTTATCCAAGGCGAGTATCGATTTAAACGAAAGGTGACTCATTTGATATATTTTTAATTTGATACCTTTCAGAATAAAAGTGCCGGGCTTTAGTGCGTTTAAGTAGATCCATATCAATCATATCTTGAAAAGAATAGTTGTGTGGCATTTTAAATAAAAAAAACTTTTAAATATTCTACTGCACAACGTACATATAAATGCTAAAACCTTTGTCTTTAGATAAGACCACTGAACGTGGATGGGTGGACGTGTATGGGAAGGTTGATGGGTGACCAATAGATTCACTACCACTTTGCGATCTCACCCTTGCCTCATTTCCTTTAATTTCCCCACCGTGTGTCAGCTTGCACTTGAACTGCCAATGCAGTAAAGGATTTGGGTCTGGAGTAGTGAAGGAATTAATTGCTGAATGGATTTGAAAACAGTAAATTTATCATTGTAAGACTTTGTCCCACTAGCCTATAACAATTCAATGGTAAAGATTATTATAACTTATCTAATTTCAACTTGCCCACCCATACATGGAAAGTGGTATTGACTCACCCGCCCAACTACACACATACAGTGTTATTCACCCACCCTACCACACATAGAGGTTCAGAGAAATTGACCAACCAACCCACCTATACTCTTACAGTGGTTATCCCCAAACCCCGTTGTCAGATTCTTAAATTGATCACGGTTGGTTACGATTGATACCCAAGCCAGACCTGGCAACTCATAAATCAAGGTGACGCAAAATTTATGAGAATCACGCATTCAAAAGTCACCTTACGCTCTCACGCAAGACACCTCAAAACTCACGCAGTTTAAAAGAGTCGCGAGAAGCTACAATAATGTCACTATTCGTTGCTATATGTCATGGGTAAATGAACAGACAGTGACGTTACTGGGAGAAACGTGACGTGACACTAACACAGGCAGTACAGTAATTAATTTCCAACACTGTTTAAGTGTATACTAAACAAAAAATTAGTTTAGTTTGTCTTTCAAATAACAAGTTGTTAAAAGTGGAGTACCAACTATTTATAGTAATCTGATCTTTTTTGTGTTTCTCATGACGTAATATTGTTACTGTCATGACCCTTTGGATTGTTTTTCTGTTGTTTTTCACGTAATAGCACGCATTTCTCTTCATCTAATTTAGGAAACCTCCGCATTGATACATCTCAAGGTTGACAGGTGCTCAGCTGATCACAGGTTACTCCCCAAACTGATCAAAGATGGGTCCCCAAGTTGATCATGGATAGTTCCCAAATTTGGCACGGGTATTACTGAATTTACTGCTGACTAGCTTTTGCAGTAAATTCAGTAAACATTGACTTTTATGTATACATATAGATGGGTCAATTATATTCTAAAAGAATACCAAGTCAAGTATCTTATTGTCCCGCGCGACATATAGTCTCGAGGACAAAGCTGTGACCAGGGCCGCCCAAAGCCAGACCGGGCCCCGGGGATGAGACCCGACCGGCCCCCCCCCCCAAACCTAGTTGAACGAAAATTCCCGAAAATCTGCTAACTCATAAACTGGGATGTGGAATAGTGAACACTCATGTTATTGACACAGGAAGGAAGAACATTAAAACAGTTTTAACAATTAAACTTAGCTTTTAATTATTTACAATAGAACTGTTAGTTACAACATAACTTTTCTTGCTTTCATATCCGCAAAGTTTTGGTTTACGTGGTCGAAATCAAGAGTTTTTGCAAGTTTTGACTCTATGCTTAACAGTCCCAAATCAGATAATCGTTGTTGACCCATAGTAGATCTTAAACAATTTTTAATTCGGCTCAAACACTAAATGGTCTCTCGGCCTGAGCAACGGATACTGGTAGGCAACAGAATATGCGAAGAGCAATGCACACATTGGGGAAAAGATTTGTCACATTAAGGGACACGAGCTTGTTCAAAAGTTTTGCTGGTTTCAGCGACGTATCTGAGATGTTTGATTTACTAACAGTTTTCAAGTAAATCATTTCATCAACTAGATCCCTGCTTACAGCTGAATTGTACTCGTCGGCGAATCTTACACAACTTTCTGTGATCGTCTTCTCGTCCATTTCGTTATACTTCCATAAAAATGAAAAATTTCATTTCGATTTCTCTCAGTGCAGTGAACCTCGTTTTCAGGTTAGCCACCAAAACATCAATTATTGTGTAAAAAACTTCTGTTTTGAAGCGTTCTTCCGGGGATAAAATCAACATTACATCTTCTGTAGCTGTTTCATCGTGAAAAGTCTTCCTCTTTCTTGCACGGGAAGTGGGGAGTTCCGGTTCGATACCATAAGTATTTGCAACATGTTTGCATTCAGACAATATCTTGTCCCAGTTATTTCTTAAGGCACTTAAATCATCAATTAGGCTCTCTATATTACTACTATCAACATCCAAAGTAACATCCATAGTTTGAAGTAGTTGACTTCTGTAGTTGATGGGTACCAAAACTGTCACCCAAATTGACGCCATTAGGATGCACTTGAAGGTGTTAAGATATTCTAAAACCCCATTGATTGTGGCTCTCGTTTCAACAGTTACGTTAAGATTCAACAATGATGAAACTGCATAAATGATTTTGCCTATGTGTGCCACTATTGGTTTCACACATTCTACTCTAGCACTCCACCTCGTATCAGACAATGAGTGCAGTGAAGATCCTACTATCTCTTTCAGAAGCTCCCATCTTTTCGGGTTGCAACTGAATAAATTGTACAGATTCTGAACAACACCAAAGAAAGTCTGTGCTTCAGTACAACTCTCAGCAGCACATACTCCACATAAGTTCAAACTGTGGCATCCACAGGGTGAGTACACAGCCAGGGAGTTTAATTTTAAAATATCAGCCTGAACACCCTTATACTTGCCACTCATATTACTGCCATTATCGAATCCTTGACCTCTATAGTCATCTAAGGATATGTCATATTTTTTAAGAACTTCTTTGATTAGATTTGCGATTTTTTCTCCAGTTTTTTCATTGCAGTCGGTAAACTCCAAAAATCATTCATGGATTTCATATTCTTTTACGTCTTCTTTAAAAATAATGTATCTAAATACAAAAGAGGTCTGTTCTACATGACTTGAGTCTGGTGTAGCGTCAACCATAATAGAATAGTATTTAGATCGCTTGAGCTCGCCCACAATAACTTTCCTTACATAATCAAGCACAACTTACTATGAATTTGTTTTGAGTTCTCCAAGACAAATAATGCACTTGCATTCTCTTATTCGATTCTTGAGATTGCTTAACCTGATTGATCTAGTTCCAAAAAAAGGGGTA
>JAQJVL010009655.1:0-15260 GCA_035578905.1 Stictocephala bisonia | reverse complement strand
GTTTGAAATAATTTTCATTTCCCTTTACTTAAGGTTCATAAGCATTCTGAATTTCAACATTTAAAAACTTGTTTAGATAATATTTCATATTTTGTAATTAATTTTGGCATCAAAACATTACCTTGGCTTCAAAGAAGTTCTTGGCACCGCCAACCCCCACTTCCTCAACAGAGATCTCTGTTAGCTGCGCCAACCGACTCAGCCCACTCTCCTCTACAAGCTCACCAGCATTTGCTTTGCGAAAGATCAGCAAAAACTGCACATGTAAAATAATTTGTTAAAACATTTGTTAAAGTCTTTCTGATTTGTTAGAACAAATTGAAATGTCCATATAAAGATTTTTTATTAATGTGATCTATTTTTATGCTAGGACTATCTCACTTTATTGTTGCCTGTGCTGTGGACAATTAGTCTAGTAGTGTGCTGCTAGCACAGATTACGATTTACTCTCTCGGATAGTTCAAACTTCCTCTGTGTTTCATTTAATTCTGTGTCTTTGTTTTCATTGTTATTTGATTTATTTTCTGTGTTCCTGGCCGTCTGTTTCTGGCTACGTTACTCATCCTTCATGTTCTCTAGCTTAAGGTAAATGTTCGTAAAATTTTGCTTTTGTCACAGATTGGTTAAAAATATTGTTTATTGATCTTTCCTGTTTTCTCCTTTGTCTGCTGTTTTAATAATTCTGTTACCTGTTTGTGAAATTGTTTTTATTTTCAGCATATCTAGATTAGGCCCATGTGCCGATGTAAATGTAAATATAATTTATTTATATTTATTATATTATTTTGTCATGTTAAAACTGATTTTCCTATGTATTTTTATTTTGTTATTTTGTCTACTTTAATGTTTTATAGTAAAATCAGTATTCATATTCACTTTTTATAACTTGTCTTATTTAACGGGCTAGGTCCAGCAAACTTTTTCCTGCTTTTGCCTGGCACTGCAGGATATTCTTTGTAATGCTGAGTTATGTAAAATTGTTTTCCATTGTTCATTTTTTTGCTCAGTTAATTTTGTTAAACAGTTGTAAGGTAAGTTCGGAGAACTGGGCCCATGCGGTAACTGGGCCATCCCCTTGCCAGATTTGTCCTGGGTACTTGAGGGAAATTTTGACCTTGTTATGGCAACACTGGTTAACAGAAGTCAACAAAACAATAGTCATATGATTTTATTAATGGTTTTACTGCTATATACATTTGTTTGATTTCGACCCTAGTTTGACTGGCAAAAGGTCACTTGGCAATGATTTATTCAACAATTTTTGGTAAGTGCATTTTTATTTCTTAAAAACTGTAAACTAATTGTTCTTGCTTTATTCATGTTTAAACTGGAGTAATGTGTTTTAACCTATAATGCTAGACACAGGCCTATGGAAAATCATGGCCCAGTTGCCTCCTTGAATTTGTGATTTGAGGAAACTGGACCATAGCTCTAGGGGAACTGTCCAGTAGGGCCCAGTTGCCCCAAGTTTATTTAAATTTGATTAAAACTAAAAGGAGTTATGAGAAATAAAATAACCATATATCTATTATTAAAAACAAGTTTAAAATCACAACTTTTACTATATTATATTGTTGTTTTAAAATAATAGTATCAATAGCTGAAATTATTATTTTATGTATTTTTGCAATTTAACTTTTTTATTCGCACTCAATGATAACATTTCTTGGACAAGTGAAAAGAAAAAGTATGGACAAGACAAGAAGGAGAAAAAAGTAAAAGTGAAATGTGTGAAAAGTGCTGGCTTAACTTATTGAAGATAGTCTGAGGAGGAAGATATTTTATGGTATGATAACAAGACATGATAAGACTTATCAAACCTCCTATCCCAATGAACAAATGTGGAATTTTTAGTGTTCCAACTGAAAGGATGTTTGTTTGAATATTTTGAATAAATTTTAAGTTTCATAGAACTGTTAAGAATTTTTTTTTTGACAGTGTTATTATTTTACTGATGTTCGGAGCAAGCAATCTTACAACACAAGTAATTATTGTAGAAAATGATTTTATAATGGGTGTAAATTTTTTTTTACTTCCCTAGGCATACAAGCAATGGTCCCAGTTACCCTTTAAGATATTCTATGTGATTTTACGAGAAATATATCTGAGTGGTCCAGTTACACCAACTCAAAGGGGAACTGGACCCACTTAAAAAAAAAATATATATATATATATATATATATTTGTTTAATAATAAAAAAATAGTACAAATTTAACATCTCAAATCTATTCATCATAAGTTATACAATAACATAGTTTATATGCCATTTATAACAGTTTTGAAATATTATCACTGTTTGGACTTGTTAAAAGGCAAATAAAATAACCGCTGTAAATCTATGGCCTACTTACATTACTTAGTCTTTTTTGTTACTTTGGGTAAAAACTTATTTTGGTATTTAATTTTTATTATTTTTTATTATTACTTAATTATTATTGAATTTTTATTATTCATTTATAATCGTATAAATTTTAATACCTTGTAAATACTTATTCACTGTATCATATATTTATTTCAGATAACATAGTAAAGTATACATATTTGGTTAGTCATAAATTGTTTCGTTTTTATTTTGTTCCTATTATTGTATTATATAGCTATACTGTTAGGGTTAGGATAACATTAAATTTAGAGTTAAGGTTTAAGCTATTTATGTTTTTTATATTAGTGTTTATATTTTGAAGAATTGGGATTTTTTTATTTTAAATTAATATTATTTGCTCATGCGCATATTAAGATTTATTTGAAAAGAATGAACCTCTTAAACAAGCATTGCCTTAGGAGGCCCTAGTATTTTCTTGAAATATGTAATTTATGAAAGGTTTTGTTCTAGTAGTATAAGTTTTATTTTGTTAACAGAGAATTAAGAAGAAACCTTTTTATGTTTAAATGTAATTATATGTATTTTATGTATATATTTCGAGAAAATAAATATATTCTTATTCTTATTCTTAATTAGTTTCTTCTAGAACCCTCTTATATTTTACAAAAATTACATTTTAATGGTAGCTCTTGTTAGTGTAACTAAATTTTTGTCTATCTCATCTTTATTTATTTATTTTGTTATCTCAATTTGTGTGGAGTCGGACTAAAAATGTTGTATGCTGTGCTGTTTCTTAAGCCCTGGCTCCGGGGTCGGAGTGATGGACGAGCATTTGCATGGATTTAACTACTGTTTCCTGGAGGCATAGCATGAAACCTACAGGCTTAGTCAAGCCTCTACTCTGCGTCCCAGAGGAGCAGCCACCTTTTCCCCCTTTCTGCGCTGTCCATCCAACGGCCTCCAGGATGAAGACATTGACATACAGCCGCCAGTGTTTTTTATTGCAGTGAACATTAACTTTTTTCAGCGAGAAATATATTTATATTTTATTTTTATTTTGTTTAGTTTATAATTTTTTGGGGGGAATTTCTGGTAAATTTATTTTAAAGAACGGGGCTCTCAGGTAATTCTTCACTTTATAGTTCTCATTAGGAGCTGCCCAGTTTTGCCCGTTGGACTCTGTGTAATTATTAATTTAATTTTTGTTTAATTTTTTTAACTTTTCAAAATCATCTTAACCTTCTAAATTTCTGTTATTCCTGAGCATCATGATTTCAGCTTTCTATGGAAATTAAATTTGTCTTTTGGATTATTTGTAGTTAATTATTAATTTATTTGTACTGTAGTTATTGTTAAGTAATGTTTTCTTCTTGATGTTTTTCTCTTGTTTATTTGTTGTTGTTTCGTTGTCTAATTTATTATTGTTATATTTTTTTAGAGCTCTAATATTTTGATAAAAATGTTTTAAAAGGCCTACTTTATATTGATTTACATTTTGTTGATAAAAAATTTCCACTACTGATTTTTTTGACAATCTTGTTTGCTTTTATCATTTGTTTAATTATTATTATTGCCTCGAGGCCATTGGTCAATACATTATATGCATCTGTAATTATTTATAATAAATTTTGTTAACTTTTCACAAACGGATAACGGTTCTGTCCATAAATTAAAAAAAATTTATATGTCATGTAACACTTTTTGAATGCTTTTGAATTTAGCATTTAAAAAATGTTATATAATATACATTTTTGCCGTTCAACGTGTGTTTTTGTTCTGTGTCCTGAGTCCGGTGCCTTAGCACCCTTTCTCGATGAGCCCAGCAATGATTTTACGAGGGTGGGGTGCAGTAGATCTGGATATGATTCATAAAATGTTAAAAATAATGCAAGAAATGCCTTGAAAATTGTCGGTAAGTTGTGATATTTTTTTATTTTAGAGAAAAGTCATGTATTTGTCTGGTCACAAGAAGGTAAGTGAAGAGAGCTATACTTTGCTTGACCTAGGTCCATCCCTTCTGAGCTTAAAAAGGAACATTCTTAATCGTGATATATTCTACACCGTTATGTTATCGTCATTCAGAATAAATTATATTTGAGTCTTGAGTGTAGTAATAAATAACTTTGTTTAAATTTAACATTATGTTTAAAGTTGTATTCTAAAATCAAGATGTTAACCATGACTATGAACACATTTCATATGACCATGTCATGATATTTAGCTATGAAATAAACAATTAGTAAAACACATAAGTAAATTCTACATGTATGTAAAATGTATTGGTAGAATTTAGCTTTGATTCTGAAATCCAACAAACATTTTCTTAGCCGAAAAACTTTTTCAAACAAAATATACCTGTGCAATATCTCTATTGCAAATAATCTGTTCATCAAAAGAAGTAAAGTTTAAGAGTACAATTTATAAATACAAGAAAGTTGCAGTTACAGATTTTTATTTTACTAATTTTTATACAGATTTTTATTATTTTTATTTTAATAATTCGCAGATCAATTATTTTCTCAAAAATAAGTGACTTAAATTACTGATTTAGGTCCTTACCTACAGTCTAAATTATGGAGCTAAAACTTTATGTACAATCATTTTACTGTGCATCATCAAATATTTGTTAAAAAAGGAAAATGGACATGAACAGTCATTAAAAGAACTTACCTACAACTTCTCATTTTAACTTCGCAGTAAGATCATAGAGCAAATAACTATAATAAAATATAGTTTACAAAGAAATAATAACTATAATAATTTCATAAAAGTTATACTGTATACTCCATGATAAAAAAAATAAGACCTTTTAAATGAACAAAGAAAATTTTCAAATAAGCCTATAAGTGGCTACCATTAAAATAATAACTTATTAGCTATGAAAGTCAATTTACTATTAACTATGACAGTCAATCTGAAATATTAAAAACAATATTTTGGTTTTTGAAAGTTCAATAATTTACAATAACAATGAGTCTTTACATGACTATTATTCCATGTGAACATACTTGGGAAAGTTAACAATTATTTTTAATTGAATAAAGTTAATCCTTTCCTTAATAATTCCTTAATAATTTTAAAGTTCCTCTGTTAAACTAACTAATTGAAGTTAAAAGTTAGAGTACAATGAAACTAACTGTTTAAAGTAAAAAAGTAACTGAAATTAAAAGTTAGTTTGGGTGGCATTAAAAAACACATACAATTATTTACAAAAAACTGTTATCTTTTATTATTTATTATTATACATAACGTAACCCGTCTACAAATTACAAACTTTAATTTCTGTGCAACACTTATTTTAGATACCCATTAACTTTTAAATAAGTGCACTTTCAAAGTTGATGTCACTCATACATACGCAGGGCTGCCCAGAGACTTTTGGTGGCCCGGGGCAAAGTTTAGCATGTGGCCCAACCCTTCACTTCAAAATAAATTTAATTACTCTAATGGTCAAATATACTATAGTTTATATTTTATTTTTAGCTCATTCTACAATATTCTTACCATCTCTTTCATTATATTTTAGGATTCCTTTTTTTACAATAATTAGGATTCCTGTTCATAAACGTTTTCTCAAGGCTAGCTGCGAAGCTCTGGAAAAGTTTTGCTCTAATGACATTTACTTTGAAACATATCCTCAAGTATAACCGCTACAATAACAACAATCTTTTGTTACAAAACTCGTCATGTAAAATACATGGAATCATACATTGAGAACTTGGCATAAAATAGCAAATTAGCTTGATCAGATATTCTTAACACGGAATAAAATTGGAAGGCCTGAACCCATATGAGTCAAAGGCAGGAACTTTTTTATAGCTGAGCAGAGCAATATGAGGGCACCCATTCTACCAACAAATCCTCGGAGAATCAAAAATAAGCTGTGATTCCATCTAGACCTAGCCCCTGTGTATTGGAGTAGTTGCATAACATCTTATTCAAGGTCATACTGTATGTCAAAATAAGCTTCATAATATTATTTTTCATATTTGTAGGAATTAATACAATTAAAGATAAAGATCCACATGTATAATTTAGTGATAGTTAATTAAATTGATTATATATTCTGCGCTGTACATCGGGGAAGTTAGATATTAATTGAAGATATAATTAATTATAACTGATTGTTAATGCATTCAAACTATTACAATAAGATTATTTGGTTGTTATGTTGGAGATGGTTGGATCAGACGTAAGGTAAGAACTCAGAGGACTTTCCACATTGGTGTTATAATCTATTGCGAAATAATATTATTCATAATATTTAAAAGAGTTATATGTTTTGCCCTTCCAAGCCTAGTCTGGTGAAAATATATGATGTGAAAATATATCGAGTCTTGCAGATGTTCGATATTCTTAACAAACAGCCTGAAGCTAACCGTTACTTATAGTTAACTGTTAGAAATCAAGCCAACCTGGAAAATTATTTAAAACCATAATTTTTTATATTTTACACACATTCCTTGTTAGGGTTTACTACAAAAACCTTGAAGTGTTGTTAATTTGGTTGATAGGGCCATGGATAAAGTTTAACTTTTAAAAGTATATTAGAATAGTTTTCCTTTCAGTTTGGAAATCTTGATGAAATTCTATTACATTTAGAAAATAGTACAAGTATTATTTTAATACATGGGACCTACAAATTTCTGTCTTATTTATGT
Organism: Stictocephala bisonia; assembly: GCA_035578905.1. Lineage (NCBI taxonomy): Eukaryota > Metazoa > Arthropoda > Insecta > Hemiptera > Membracidae > Stictocephala > Stictocephala bisonia. The sequence goes on along the minus strand of JAQJVL010009655.1, from coordinate 8,275 downwards.
CTATATATGATAAAATAAAATTCTTTAACAGTTTTTGACCCTGGAAAATGTTAAAAAGTTATTATGTTTCATAGAAATTTCTTGCGAAGTTTGAAATAGAGCAATGGTCGATTTAGTTGAAAGGACTACGAAGAGACTTGGATTCAGAAAAACTGTAAAATATTATCTCTTGTTGAAAGAAAAACAAATTAATTAAAGTTTGCATTAATTTATATTAAAACATCTTAAAACAAAAATTTATTGGTAAAACAAAGAAGAAATTATAATTAAATAAAAATGTATTATTTATAATAATGAAAGAAATAGAACTGAATGAAATATTTTCGATTGGTCCTTACTCTTGTGTATTGTAGGTAGTAATTTCAAGACAAATTTCAGTGCGAAGTGTTTTAACTGTAATTTTTTGGTTACTTCTGTAATGACATTGGATTGGGTAAAAGTTACATAAACATAAAATGTTAGGTCGAATGGTCCTTTTAACATCCATCCTGCAAATAAAAGTTATTAAACTTTCCTGATTAAGTCCTAAGAAGCTACATTGTTTCAAACCACCTATGACTAAAGCCTACAGTATACAGGTTGTTCAGTTATACGTAAACTTTCAAAATAGTATACAAATTGAAAATCTACTTCAACAGGGCAGTTTACTTTCTTGAAATGTGATCCATAGTTATCTTAGTATCTAGTACTGAAGTCCGAAGAAACTTAATTGTAATTCAAACCACCTATGACTAAAAATCAACAGTATGCAGTTTGTTCAGTTTCACAAAAACTTTCAAAATAATACAAATTGAAAACTACTTCAACGAGGAAGGTTTATTATCCTTATTTTTCATGAATAGTTATCTTAGTGTCCAGTAATGAAGTCTAAAGAAACTAAATCATAGCTCAAACCACCACTGACTAAAAGCCAAGCATGCAGTTTATCAAATACATGCGAACTTTCAAAATAATGTTAAAATTAAAATCAACTTGAAGAAGTGAAGTTTACTTTCTTCATATGTGATTCATAGTCAGGGCCGCCCAGAGCCAGGCCGGGCCCCGGGGATGAGACCCGACCGGGCCCCCCCCCCAAACCTAGTTTCCGAAAATCTGCTAACTCATAAACTGGGATTTGCAATAGTAAACACTCATGTTATTGACACAGGAAGGAAGAACATTAAAACAGTTTTAACAATTAAACATAGCTTTTAATTATTTACAATAGAAATGTTAGTTACAACATAACTTTTCTTGCTTTCATATCCGCAAAGTTTTGGTTTACGTGGTCGAAATCAAGAGTTTTTGCAAGTTTTGACTCTATGCTTAACAGTCCCAATTCAGATAATCGTTGTTGACCCATAGTAGATCTTAAACAATTTTAAATTCGGCTCAAAACACTAAATGATCTCTCGGCCTGAGCAACGGATACTGGTAGGCAACAGAATATGCGAAGAGCAATGCACACATTGGGGACACAACTTTCTCGTCCATTTCGTTATACTTCCATAAAAATGAAAATTTCATTGCTGTGAACCTCGTTTTCAGGTTGGCCACCAAAACATCAATTATTGTGTAAAAAACTTCTGTTTTGAAGCGATCTTCCGGGGATAAAATCAACATTACATCTTCTGTAGCTGTTTCATCGTGAAAAGTCTTCCTCTTTCTTGCACGGGAAGTGGGGAGTTCCAGTTCGATACCATAAGCTTCAGTACAACTCTCAGCAGCGCATACTCCACATAAGTTCAAACTATGGCATCCACAGGGTGAGTACACAGCCAGGGAGTTTAATTTTAAAATATCAGCCTGAACACCCTTATACTTGCCACTCATATTACTGCCATTATCGAATCCTTGTCCTCTACAGTCATCTAAGGATATTTCATATTTTTTAAGAACTTCTTTGATTAGATTTGCGATTTCTTCTCCAGTTTTTTCATTGCAGTCGGAAAACTCCAAAAATCGTTCATGGAATTCATATTCTTTTACGTCTTCTTTGAAAAATAACGTATCTAAATACAAAAGAGGTCTGTTCTACATGACTTGAGTCTGGTGTAGCGTCAACCATAATAGAATAGTATTTAGATCACTTGAGTTCGCCCACAATAACTTTCCTTACATAATCAAGCACAACTTGCTATGAATTCGTTTTGAGTTCTCCAAGACAAATAATGCACTTGAATTCTCTTATACGATTCTTGAGATTGCTTAACCTGATCTAGATGCTTCGCTAAAATAGAGTCATAATGACCTAAAAGTTCTAGCACACCTAAAAAATTGCTGTTGTTTGCATGACCCACCTTTTGAGTTTCCCCTCTAAAAGAGAGACCTCGCTCACTTAAAAATAAAGTTACGTGAAGGAGTCTGTGTAAGATCTGTTTCCAGGTAGTGATTTCATTCTGCAATTGTTTTTCAATGCTACCAAATATAGTACCTCCTTTGTTAAGATTTAATTCCAGATCTTTCCATTTTAAGTAACATTCTTTATGGCTAAGGCTGTTTTGGTGCTCAGGAATCTTTTCTTTCTTCTCAGCGAGCTTCCGATCAGGAGGCGCGTCCGCTCCCGCTCCCACGCGCAATGTATTCCCGATATATTTTTATTAATTTTGTAACTTATGCAAAGAAATAATTTCTTTCATATTGCCTTTTCCAAATGCATAATATTCCTTACAATAATTTCATAATTAAAACCGCAAGTAAATTCAATCTGTTGTAAAATATTTTAATAAAGGATTTTTGGAATTTCCTAAAAAAAAAAAAAAATCGCGGCCGGGCCCGGGCCCCCTTGGGCCACGGGCCCCGGGGATTTTGGCCCCCCTGCCCCCCCCTCTGGTCGGGCCTGTTCATAGTCATTTTAATATCTAGCAAAGAAGTACGAAGAAACTAAATTGTAACTCAAACTACCTTTAACTAAAATGAACAGTATGTAGTCTCTTTATTTTCACACAAAACTTATAAAATAATATACAAATTGAAAAATACTTCAAGAACGGGCAGGAAGATTGCTTACTTGATGTGTGATCCATTGTTATCTAGTACTGAAATCTGAAGAAACTAACAAAACCACTTATGACTAAAAACCAAAAGTATGCATTTGTTCAGTTTAACAATAAGTTTCTACATTATATACAAATTGAAAATCTACTTCAACAAGGGGTGTTAACTTTCTTGATTTGTGGTCCATAATTCTCTTAATAATGAAGTCTGAAAAAACTAAGTCGTAGCTCAAACCACCTATGACTAAAAACCGACAGTGTGCAGTTTGTTCAGTTTCATGAAAACTTTAAAATACAAATTAAAGTTAAATTGAACAACTGAAATTAACTTTCCTCATTTGTGATCCATAGTATAGTCATCTTAATACGTAGTAGTGAAATACGAAAAAACTAAATTGTAACTGAAACTACCATTGACTAAAAACTAACAGTTTCTTAGTTAGTTAGTTAGTTTATGTGGGGATATATAGTTGGTCCAGCCAACCCTTGCAACGAAGCCTAAGGCTTTTTGTGCCAATCCCGGTGCCTAATCGTCGTAAAGCTGGCAATCCTTGACCAAGTCAAGGAGCTTCTTCACTAGATTAGTAATTTCCAACTGTCCCAGAGGTGAGCCTTCAAAAAGTGCTCTTCTTCTGGCACCAAGGGCCTCACACTCCAGGACAATGTGTTCTGCCGACTCTTCGTTCTCCCCACAGAGGCGACAGATGGGATCCTCCGTAAAGAGTCCCACCGTTCTTAGATGCCTCCGGAATTTGCCGTGACCGGTGATGAGTCCCACCACCAGCTTAAAGTGCGGTTTACTCAACCCAAGAAGTGACTTAGTCAACTTCTGGGAGGGATTCCTGACAAGAACCTTGCCGAGTCTTTGCCCTGGGAACCGCCGCCATCTTTCCAGATGTCTGGCGCTGACCCAGTTTTTGATTGCTGTTTTGGCAGCTGCAATCGAAACGCCGCAGGCCGGCTCAGGACCAATGAAGGGCTTGAGAGCACCCTCCCTAGCCAAGGCATCGGCCTGCTCGTTGCCTTCTAATCCCCTATGTCCTGGGATCCATTCCAGCAAGACCTGATTTCTTGAACCCAGGATGCTGAGGGACTCCACACATTCCCAGACGAGACCTTCCAGGAGTCAAGAGCCCCTAAGGCCGCCTGACTGTCTGAGAGGATGTGGATATGTTTCCCGCAAACCCCTCTATCGACCGCCTGGGCGGCACATTGAAGGATTGCGGCGACTTCAGCTTGGAAAACGGTGCCATACGCTCCCAGGCTCATGCAAGCGTTGGTCCTAGGGTCGCCAGTATAGACCCCAAATCCAGCTTTGTTGCCCATTCTTGACCCGTCTGTGAACCATACAATTCGGTCGTGAGAAGAAACCGGGCTACTAACACCGTCCCAGTACTCCCTCGACCTGAAATCCACAGTATAGGGTCTAGTGAAAAGATACTTAGTCCCAATGAAGTCAGACTTCATTGAGAGTACCTCATCATTTACTAGATTGGCCAATGAGGAGTGACCTATACAGGACCCCCTCCAGTGGCCAGTTAGCTGAAGCCTATAAGCCGCCCGAGCCTCCCCAATAATGAAGAGATCAAGGGGCGGCAGGTTGAGAAGAACCTCCAGTGCAATAGAAGGGGTCGACCTAAAGGCCCCTGTCATGCACATGCCGGCAAGTCTTTGTAGGCTAGAAAGCCTACCCCGGACAGTTACCTGATTGACCTTAGGCCACCAGATCAAAGCCCCGTAAGTAATTTGTGGTCTGATGACCGCTGTGTAAAGCCAGTGGCAGACATGGGGTGACAGGCCCCATGTGGAGCCCACGCAGCGCCTAGTGGTCACGAAGGACCACTTAGCTCTGCGGATGACTTTATCAAGATGCAAGTTCCATGTCAGTTTCTGATCAAGGATTAATCCCAGATACTTAACCGACGATGAAACAGGCAGAGACACTCCACCCAGGGCCAGGCCTCTGAAGGAGCCCTGAACCCTTTTCCTGGTGAAGGGAACTATTACTGTCTTGGAAGGGTTTATTGCAAGCCCTTCTCTTACACACCAGGAGTTCACTGCTTCCAGACTGTCGTTCATGATGTCCGTAACAGTGCCCTGGTACTTGCCACGGACCAATAGGACAAGATCGTCCGCATAGCCCTGTATGAAAATGCCCTTTTCCGTGAGGCTGACTAGGAGATCATCCACCACCAGGTCCCACAGGAGGGGTGATAGAACTCCCCCCTGCGGGCATCCTCGGCTCGCAGAAATCTCCACCACCTCACTTAGAAGGGTTGTTTGAATTCTTCTGCCCCGTAACATGTGGTCGACCCACCTACAGATGGTAGGCTCTACACCACGTTGTCCCAGCGCACGAATAATTGACTGATATGAGGTGTTGTTGAATGCCTCCTCAATATCCAAAAAGGCTCCTAGAGCAATTTCTTTGTTCTCCAGGGAATGTTCAAGGTGACTGACCAAACAATGGAGGGCAGACTCACAAGACTTCCCCGGGAGATACGCATGTTGATTTCGATGTAAAGGGGAGTCTTTAAGCGCCCCTTCTCGAATGTGAAATTCTACGAGTTTCTCCATGGTCTTCACCAGAAACGAGGAAAGACTAATTGGCCTAAAGGATTTGGCGTTTGTGTAGTCGCCACGACCCCGCTTAGGAATAAAAACTACTTTGCTAACCCTCCAGGACTGAGGAATATACCCGAAGGCAAGGCTCGCCCTGAAGATTTCGCAAAGTAGAAAGTGGAGGTTCGGTGGGCCCTTCTGCAACAATGCAGGAAAGACGCCATCGCCTCCTGGGGATTTAAATGAGCTGAACTTGTCGATTGCCCATTTAACTTTGGAAACGGTGACTATACGTCTAGCTTGCCTCCAGTCCTCTCGAGTTGCCCTAGGTATAGGGCTAGTCTCTCGAGGGCCAGAGACTTCCAGAGCATCGTCAACGAGATTCCTTGGGAAGTGACACTCCAGAAGGAGCTTGAGCGTTTCACCAGGTAAAGTTGTCAATTCCCCTGAGCTGGTTCTAAGACTGCCCATGGGGTTGATAGGTTCGCTAGCCAAGATTTTCTGGATTCTGGCTGCCTCTTTGATGGAGTCAATGCCCCTACAAAAGGTTTGCCATGAAGCCTTCTTGGCATCACGAATGGATGAATTGTAGTCGTTAAGAGCTAAACGATACTCTTCGCGACAATTGGCCACCTTAGAGCGATTAAAAAGCATTCTAACGCGCCTTTTCTTAGCTTCCAGGGATTTTGACTACCACCCGATTTTTGATCTAGGCGGTGTGTTTGAAATTGGACAGTTGTCGTGGAAACTTTCAAGGATCGCATCCTGTAAACAGGATGCCGCCTGCTCCAGTTCCACGACAGACCTTATACGTACTCTGCCCCCCCCCCTGGGACCCAAGCCCGCAATAGCCGAAAGTTCCGCAGCATAGGACTCCCAGTCCGTCCGCCTAGGATTTCGGTGAGGAGTGGAAAAGGCTGACATTTTAGCTTTGATATCAAACAGTTTCTTAATTTTCACAAAAACTTTCAAAATAATATACAAATTTAAAATTTACTTTAATATGGTAAGTTTACCTTCTTCATACGTGATCCATAGTTATCTTACTATCTAGTAATGAAGTTCGAAGAAACTAACTTGTTAAATCAATCCATCGATGACTAAAACAGTTCTAGGAATACAGAATAATATCTCCATAATACAGTTCTAAGAAACTAAATAATTGTAACTTAAACCACCTATCACTAAAAACAATTGTATACACTTCTTTCAGTTTCACGCAAACTTGCAAAATAATATCCCAATTGAAATCTATTTCAACAATAGAAGTTTACTTTCTTTATTTGTGATCCATAGTTATCTTAGTATCCAGTATTGAAGACTGAGGAAACTAACAAACTAAAAACTAACATGACAATAAACCAAATTTGTGCAGTTTGTTCAGTTTCGAGCAAATTTTCAAAATAATATACTATACATATTGAAAATCTACTTTAACAAGGGAAGGTTACTTTCATGATTCAATAAAAGCCAACAGCATGCAGTATTTTTATCGTTTTTACTTAAAGTTTCCAAATAATATACAAATTGAAATTCTATTTATATATTATTTCTACTTTTGTATATTATTGATACGTTCTGATTTTCGATTGATAATCATCTTAGTATCAAGCAATGAGGTCCGAAGAAAGTAAATTACCCAGAAATGACTTAAAGCTAAAACTATTCAGTTTGTTCAGTTCTATCGATCAAATCAAGCAACAATCATATATTAATACTTGTACTCTTTTCAAACGTAATCGAGTATTTTTTTCTTTTTTCAAGTTGCTATATGTCTACGTGGAGATGTTTCTTAATAGTCTTTTAAAGTTGACTCTCTATTCATCATCTTATCAACAAAACAAATCACATTCCAAAGTGAAAAATACTTGCAATATTTTCAAACTTAGACGAATTAAAAAAATATTTATACTCAAATGGAGATAATATTCCATACTCTTTCTAAGTTCAACTCCGGACTTCATTACTAGATGATAAGTTACTATGGATTATAAATCAGAAAAGTAAACTTCCCTTCTTGAAGTACATTTTTAACATGTATAATATTGTGAAATCTTGCTTGAAACTTAACAAATTTAATAGTTAATAGCTTTAAGAATTCCGACTTCATTCCTTGATACTAAGATGATTATCGATCGAAAATCAGAAAAGTAAACCTCTCTTGTTGAGGTAGAATTTCAATTTGTATATTATTTTGAAACTTTGAGTAAAACTGAAAAAACTGCATACTGTTGGCTTTTATTGAATCATGAAAGTAACCTTCCCTTGTTAAAGTAGATTTTCAGTATGTATGGTATATTATTTTGAAAGTTTGCTCAAAACTGAACAAACTGCACAAATTTGGTTTATAGTCATGTTAGTTTTTAGTTTGTTAGTTTCCTCAGTCTTCAATACTGGATACTAAGATAACTATGGATCACAAATAAAGAAAGTAAACTTCTATTGTTGAAATAGATTTCAATTGGGATATTATTTTGCAAGTTTGCGTGAAACTGAAAGAAGTGTATACAATTGTTTTTAGTGATAGATGGTTTAAGTTACAATTATTTAGTTTCTTAACTGTATTACTAGACATTAAGTTGGAGATATTATTCTGTATTACTAGAACTGTTTTAGTCATCGATGGATTGAGTTAACAAGTTAGTTTCTTCGAACTTCATTACTAAATAGTAAGATGACTATAGATCACATATGAGGAAAGTAAACTTCCCATGTTGAAGTAGATTTTTCAATTTGTA
>JAQJVL010009654.1:0-15281 GCA_035578905.1 Stictocephala bisonia | reverse complement strand
GCCATGGTTGATTGAAGAAGGCCTTTGACAATGTTCCTCATAAGATTCTCTTGGAAAAACTGAGCTACTATGGTGAGTTCAAAATAAAGCTCTTAAATTTTTTGAAAGTTACATTTGTGGAAGGCAGCAAATCGTAGTGTTTAGATAATCAAACGTCAAATGCCAGGGAAGTATAAACTGGAATCCCTCAAGGGTCAGTTTGGGACCCTTTATTTTTGTCATATTCATAAATGATCTGCCCAAAAATATGATCTGTAAAACTATTCTGTATGCAGATAACACCTCTTTTATGATTTCAGGTAAACATTTTGAAACAGTTGCAGTAGGTATTGAGAGGGCGATTAGGGATTCTGCATTATGGTTTGAGGCCAATTGTTTGGAAGTTAATGAAGATAAAACTGAAATCATAAATTTCACCTTAAGTAGGACCTCACGAGATCATCAGAATCCAATTCGACTATAAGGTATTTACCTAGAATCGACATTATCATGAGAATTCCATACTGGATCCGTAGTCTCTAAATTATCCCGTACTTGCTATTTGCTTCGAAAATTGAAGGGCTCTGTTTCTCAAAAATGTTAGTTATGGCATACTTCAGCTTCTTCCATTGTTACCTGCGGTATGGGAAAATATGTTTTTGGAAATTAGTACTGGTGCGGCCCAGGTTCTCCTATGGCAAAAAAAAGCATTACGTATTAGGGCAGATGTTTCAAAAGAGAGAGCTGTAAGCCCTTATTCAGATATTTTTCTATTTTGACAGTTTTTTATCTATCAAAACATTTATATCTTAAAGAAAATCTAATGAATTCTTTTCCAGAAGCGCCATTCTGATTATGCAAACAGACAGTCGCAAGACCTTGTCATTACTAGACCTAGATTACAAAAGTTTGCTAACAGTCATAAATACCTGCAGATCAAAATGTTTAACAAATTGCCTGAACATTTTCCTAATTTAGATATTAATATTTTTAAAGGACAACTAAATAGTATTTTGATTGATAACGCTTTTTATTCATTGGATGATTTTTTTAAATTTAAGATTTTAGGATATAGTAATGTAGTAGAATTATCATGTTGCATTTTACAGGAATATGTCTCTTGATTCATTTTATACTGTAAAGAAATATAGTATAGAATATTGACAATGTCTATTATACATTGTAATGTTTTGAATGACAAATATAAACATATTTCTATGTCTTCAATCATACCATTAACTCTGTTGTAGTAATCAGTTTTGTCTAATATATCAACTGTATTACTTTTATCAGCTTTTAAATAAAACACTTCTTTTGACGTAGGACTGTCAAAATAATTTGTTTTTTCAATTCAAATAAAAATTTGTTTTTTTCAAAAATATATTAATTTCAAAATAATTTGTGTTTTGTTTTTTAGTAGTTATTGTGTCGTGTAAATCTCTTCTAATAGTGGTTTTGGTCTCATTGTTGAGGTATCTTATGTTACTCTCTATATCAGTATAAAATTCATCTAGTGTCTTTGGTCGTAAACTATAATTTAAACCCTTTTTGAAGTAAGTTAATTTTGTTTTTATCAAATGTGATTGAAGATAAGGTTGGGACTAGATCGTCACTAACTATATTTGAAATATTTTGTGGTTCATTTGTTTAATGGTTGTAGTTCTTCATAAAGTTGTTAAATTTTTTAGTTAGTTTTGTAACTTTGTGTTCATGTTTAAATTCAATGCTTTCTAAAATTGCTTGATATTTCATGTCAAACAAAGGGAAATAGTTTAAGCGTTTCACAATAAACAAGTGTTTTTCAAGAGCTTGTAGTTCAAAGTTTGCTTGTTTTGCGTATAATGATTTGATTTATAAATTTAACCAATGAATTTTAGCACTTAGTAGTACTTTTTTAGTAATTTGGTTTTTTAACAAAATTGTAATTTTATAAAATTCAGGTAATATTTGTTTCTTGCACTTTTTAAAGAAATAGATGTCTAAGTTGATGTAATTTGTTGAACTCCGTGGACCTGAGCGTCAATTCATCCATTTCTTCTTTGAGTTCTTTATTGAAATTGTAAATATTTTTAAAAATTCTCATTACATTCCAATAAAATGATTTATTCTGTTTTTTATTTAATTTCTTAAAATCTACCATGTTTAAAATATTTAAATTATTATATTTTGTAAAACAAATGCTTTTTAAAATTAGAATTTAGTTGATGTCTGATGATGCCTACATTGTCTGACAGGCCTCACAAAATAAAATAATTTTATTGGCATTTATGAGAACTCTAAAAATTATTTCCAATTTCCAATAAAGAACTCAAAGAAATTTTTAATATTAGTTAAGCTACACTTTTTCAGTTACTTACTTAATTAGGAGAACAATTGTGCAAACCGAACGGACAGCAGGAGAATTCTATTAAATATATTTTATTTAATATAATTGCAATGCTTGGGTTAGGTTTGGTGGTTAAAAATAGTGAGTTTAGTGACTAAATAGCATGTTATAAATGGCTTACCTACCCCGTTGTTCAAGTCTAAAAAGTTGTTTAGACAGACTATATGCAGGTTTTAGCCATTAGTAACATTTTATTCCATCAGTCTGGAGCAACAACTCCATTAGGGATTTTAAACTAAATGAGCTATGGGTGATAAGAATAAAATACTACAGATGACTGTATTATAGCATGAGTGTGCTGACAAAGAAAAATTCACATAAAAAATAAATAAATAAAAAGGTCCTCTCCAACCACCCCTCCACTATTATTTTATTTATTGAGTCAAAAAAGCAATTACAAAATCTTAATACACAGATAAAGAACCTTACTTAAAGAACATCTTTAGTATAAAGGAACTTTAAAGAATATGGTTTAATATAGAGAACAAATTTTTGGTTTAAGGTAACACAAATTTCTTAAAAATAAAATGAGTCTTATTAAATTAGCCTTTTTGAAAATTGTTTAATAAATTTACACCTTTTTTAGGAAATCAGTTATTAATGAAATTTTCTTTTTTTGAACCGAGTCTTAAACAGACTCTAGTGTTACCCTCTGTTGGCTAGCTTCTTGCTGTACCTTTGCTACTCCTTCCAGCATAGCATGAGCTAACGCTGCTTCTTTAAAATCTTTTTTTTATAGCTAGTTTTAGTCTTTCATTGGCCTCGCTTAAGAGAGTTGAAGCGCTTTCAAGCTTTTCTGTTTCATCTTAGCGCAATTTCTTTAATTTTTGCTCTGCTTCATGATATCTTTTCTCTTTTTCTCTAACTGCAGTTTGTTAGCTTCTTCTGCCATCTTATTTTCTTTTTCCTGCTTTTCTTTTTTAGCTGTGTCGTCTTCTTCCTTCTCTTTTTCTAGCAAATAAGATTTGTAGGACTGACTTGCGGTGCGGCTCAGTGATGTTAACTCTTTTGTGATGGGCACTAGATGGGGCTTATTATCAAAAGCTTTTAGTGCAGCTTTAACTGTTAATAAAGTATTTAAGGTGCGTTCTGACATGCTCGCCCTATCACTGGTTAGGGTTCTTCCTAATGCAGAGAACTCCCTTTCTGCATCTGAATTTCCATGAGAAAGAGATAAACAAGCTGTAATAACTTTACTCACTTCAGAGAACTTTGGAGAGCCGTCAATACCTTTTAAATCCATAAAGTACCCCCAGTATTGATTAATGGGTAGGTCTTTTGGATCAAACCCTTCAGGTTCTAATTTTACTAACTTCTACTCGTCCAAGAGCACAACGGTTTTTACATCCCAAGGCATTGATCTGCTTACTTCTAATATTTGGTCTGCGCTTTCGTCAGATGACTTTCCACCGGGACGCAGGCATGCCAAACTCTTTAAAAAGGTAGATTTTAATGAAGATTTTTGAACTACATGTTTAACACTAGCAACGTTATGTTTTTGCACACTAAGAAGGAAGAAGGCTTTGTCCTTCTGATTCAACTTTGTTACTTCAGCTCTGATTTTTTTCATCCAAAATAATATTTTCAACATTTATCAGATTGTCTGCTTTTAAATGATCATCAATGAAATCGTAATCCACACTCTAAGGACTCAGGTGTACAGAATCTGCCCATAATTGTCTGTACTAGAGAATGTATTTGTGAATGCAGAATGTGCACCAAAGGTTCTTCTTTTTGTAAGAACCCAGTAACTCAAGTAAAAATGTTAGCACTCGAAATTACGAACATCACTTCTGAACGAATTGCTGTTTTTTTCAGGAGGTATACAATCTTTTTATACATAGACATTTTCCCAAGTTTTTGGCTTTTTTTGGAATGTGCTCCAAAAAATATTTCTTAACTGCTGGCCATTGCTCAAGTAGTCTAGTGGCTGTTGGTTCTAGAGTCAGCCATCGACTAAGGCAGTGTTTAATGAACACATGATTTTTTATTTATAAAGAATCTTGAATTTTTCTATATCCTTCCCATCTACTGGGCCAATGATCAAAACAATGGTGTAGGGTAAAGATAAGAAGGTCAGATACATCATTTCCACATTCTTCAAGACCTTTTAAGAAAGCATTGTGAACAGTATGTATGTTACATGTGCCAATGCTAATCAGTGGCTTCTGCCTTAGAACTTTAACTTGTTCATTGAGAGTACGAATAGCACTCTTGTTTACATTGGGTCCATCTTATGCAAACATGAGTAAATTTTGGAGTGGTAGATTGTTGTTGTCCATAGCTTCGGTAATCTTCTCAACTAGGATTGAAGAAGTGGCTGAATTAATGTAAAAAGTTTGGAGATGTTGAAATACAATTTTGTTGAATGTAGGAGACCAATATCTAACTCCACTTTGGAGTTCTTTCTTTCCAGAAGCATTGGTAGTTTCATCAAACACTAGTGAGAATAAAGCGTCTTTATTGAAGAGGCCTTTGAAGTATGAGCTGAGAGCATCTGTGACTAAATGTTGAGCTTTGTTATTGCCCAAAGCAAAGCCCTTGAGTATATCAGGATCGCTGAACATCACCTGAAATAAAAACAGAAAATTATAATGTGATAACCTTTTAACAACAATTTTAACATATTACTTACCATCAGCCATTAATTGGAAATAGGATGTAGAGTAAACTTTCATTCAAAAATATAATGTCATTAAATACCTATATAAAAATAGTCAAAACCCCAATATGAACACAAGTTGGCTGGCTTTCTTTGTTTTTATGAAGCATTTTAACATATTACATAGTAATAAATCTATAATATTGCACCACCCATCCTTACATTTTTATTAATGAAGAAAACCTTATACATTTTCACCAACCTGAAAAGTTTCAGTGAGGCCATTACATGATGAAAAAGAGAAATCGGATGCCACCAATTTTAAACATCACACTAGTTCAGCCACGGAAACTCTTTCTTGCACACTTAAAATCTTGACAGTTAAGGGTGGTTTGTCATTTGAGGTTGATTGTTCAGCAGGTTCTTTCTGAACAAATAGCCTTGTCTGGTTAGCAGAAATTAAACAAATATTTCTTTCATGAACTTTTTTCTCAGCATGCTGGGTAACTGCTTGAAATCCTTTCAAGGAAACGGAAGTAGTCTTATTGCACAGAAAACAATAAAGTTCATGGTACGATTTGATTTTTCCCCTTCTTTTACAAGCCTTCCTCTAGAGTAATCTTTTTGCAGCCAAGAAGGCTATAATTTGCAATTTCCCACGATTAATTCATAAATTCAAGAAAACACCTAAAATACAGGGGGGAGGGGGAGGGAGAGAGGGATAGAGAGAGAGATTAGTAACTTTGTAGACTAAGATAAAAGAGAGAATAAGAAATTGCTATGTATTGACCATTTATAACCATCCGAACATATGGTATTATTGAAGAAGCTGTGACCTGAAAAAAATGCTTCTACACTTTGGGCTGGTAATCAAAATGGAGCACGTTAAAATATTCCTCATATACAATCATTGGGACAATAGATTAAGGTGCAGCCTGAAACAAAAAATGCTTCAACATTATGGTTAAGTATAAGCAAAATGGAGCATTTTAATATCCCTCATATACAATCATTGGGACTCCTAAATCTAAAGAAACATGTTAACTATTAACTTACCTCTTTAAGTAAGACCTAATGAAGTAGACTCCTGCCGATAAACTTTTAGTTTAAACATCACTACCTGATCAAATGAGAAGTTCCAACCAACCAACGGGCAACAGTAAGCTGATTATAAAATACCAACCATAAAAAAAATTTAAAACCTATGAGGCTATTTATGTTATCAATCAGTCGCTAGTAACTTAAATCAAGAGTTTTCACTGGGTGAAGTGTTTACTGGCGACTGACCGGTGAATGAAATAAATAACCGCAAATACCATTGTTGTATGTTTGAAAATAAAATAAAATCTGAAGATAAAATAAATCATAAATATATATTTACATGTAGGTAAAAAGGTTTTACAAATTACTTAACCATCACAAGTCGGAAAATTTATTTTAAAATGAAAATAATAATTTTATAAACATAATTTATCAAATAAAATAACAGACAGTTAAAAAATAGTGACTCTTTTCAAAATAGTGTTTATTAGTGACCCAATCCAAGCCCTGTTATTGTAAAAACAATATAAAAAAAGAGTATTTTATTATCGGTGTATTCAAACAACCACATAAGCACATACAGCGGCCACTGCTGGGCCAGTCAGCGGCCACTGCTGGGCCAGTCAGCGGCTACACACCGGCCACTCGCTGTCCATAATTTCAATTAATGAAATACAAGCAATAAATAGAGTAATTTACAATAGGTAATTCATATTTCATTATATAATAGTGTTTCTGAATGAAATTAAAGTTATTATTGAAATTTAAGGAAAACCGAGTGGAATAAATATAGAATTACTCTATTGTTAAGTAAAATTTAATTATATTCCATACATATTACAGTGATATTACAACGTTATAGCCGTAATATTATCAGTATTTGGAGTTGAAAATAAGCCAGTTACGGGCCAATCAGCGGCCACTCAGCCGACCAGTCTGATTTTCATCTCTAGCCTGAACCTGGATCTGAGTAGATGTTCCTTTTTCAAATCAAATAACAAGTAGTAGTAGAGACATTTTAATTAATGAAAAACAAGCAGTAAAAGAAGTTAATTTACAATAGGTAAAAATGTTTATGAATTAAATTAAAGTCATTGTTGAAAATTTAAGGAAAAACCGAGTGGAATAAAAACAGAATTACCCTATTGCTCAGCAAAATTTAATTATATTAAATACGTATCACAGCAATATTATAACATTATAGCCGTAATATTATCGGTTTTTTGGAGTCGTAAAATCGTCTCAGTGGACAGGCCAATCAGAGGCCTCTCACCGACCAGTCTGAACCTGGATACGAATAGACTTCCTTCTTCAAATCAAAATTCAATCAGACTACAAGTAGTAGTCACTGTTTGGTGTGTATGTTTTTTATTATTATTAGTGTTTTTAACAAGAATGGACCATTTAAACTAGCTGTTTGTTTGTTAAACTTGTTTGACCAAAATGACCAGTGAGTCAGAAGACAGACAGTCCGAAGATCTAAGGAGAGAATCAGATTTGTTTATTACTGCTTCTCATGATGAATAAATAGACTGGAATAGAATGAACCGTGTGGGTTGAAGGGATTAAATATTTTAAATACCTAACATATGAACTAAAAATATTTTTTGAATTGCACATGTATCGATTTTACTTGTCACTATGTTGAGATATGTAAGCGTGCGGCTAGTGCCAAGCCGGGCAAGGCAGTGCCGCACCGCGCGTTACGCGACACCATGCGCCACTGCAGCGAATATGTTAACAATGTCTCCCTGCTGTCAGTGATTGCTGCTGTCGCTGGGATGGGCGTCAGTGGTACCATTACGAGATGGATCAAGACCTACCTACGCAGCAAAATTGTCAAAGCAATTCTGAACGGTGCGACAGTTCAGGTTGCAGTAGAAAGTAGCTGCCCCCAAGGGAGTGTTCTTCCCCTCTCCTTTGGTCCCTAGAGGTCGATGAACTTCTTAGGGCTTAACAGGATGGGTTATAATCGGCATAATTTGGGCAATGATGTATGTCAAAACCCTTTTTTCTTTCTTATTTTAATCGGGTTTTGTAAAATTTAATTGAAAATTTTTTTTATTGCCCCCCTTTTAAAAAAAATCCCTTTTTTTAATAACTTTTAATTGAATCAGACCAATGTAAAAAGTAGTCAAAGGGGGTAAAATAAAAATTAAATTTAAAAACATCTTTTTTTTCATACTATTTTTAAAAACCTAAAAGTGAAAGTATGGATAAAACGCAATTTATTTAAAATTTTCAATTTCTCGGGAAAAAAGATACTCTGGAATTAAAACTGGAAACACTTCCCCAAGTAGCGTGACCAGAAAATAACATAAAAATAACAAATTTTTTAAGAAAAACCACATCAAAATAATAAAAAAATTTTAACTATAGCCCACTCTGGGCAAATTTAATTTAACAATTCGAATATGACTTATTTACACAACTGAGAATGAACAAGAACAAACAATGCCAAGAACTAACAAAACTAAATAAACAAATAACTATTACAAATAAACAATAATACAGTTAAAAAATAATATGTAAATTTGGGTTTTGCGCCATATTTTGAACTGTAATAGTATGTTTCAAATTGAAACAAATATATATATATATATATATTTATATATATATATATATCGTATTAATGATAAGCATACACTTTCAAATGAGATAAATTAATCCTAAGTATCTATTTATTAATAGATTTATTAAGTATTAATAACTTTTTTATTAAGTATTAAAAGTATTTATTAAGAACAGAGAACTTTTTTTAATAACCAAACACTTCAACTCTAGAACTTTGGGGAGTAATATAGGCAATACATGTTTAAAAATTATTGAAATTTAATAGTAACAGAATATAAGCAGATATGTGCTTATTTTGAAGTATAAGTTTTGGTGCTATTCGGGAATCAGAACCAGTGAAAATTCAAGTTATTTTTGGGCGGATTGTGATATTTATGGAAATATTTCTATAGCACAGCTGAGGTCTACGTTGCATTTTTGAGCGGCCAAGACTGGACACTAGACTACCTGAGATCGGTATTGCGCGCAACTCTAGTACTGGTTTGGGGGCTTCTTGGGACATCGCAATTAACGCAGCTAGGATTGCGCGCAACTCGTTAACGGCCAGAGAGTGAGGTAGGCCTATTACACGATTTTCGGCAATGCGACTGAAGAACTGAATTGTGTGCGTGTATGGTTTTTTCTTTTTCATTTTATGACTCCACCACTATTTATGAAATCATCAATACAGCAAATATTTTCTCTTTTTCTCCATCTCTTTATATCAAATAAAAAGAAAAAATGCCAATCCTGTTATGGACTAAAATAGGTTTACTTTACCTTCCGTCAAACAGCTCACAGCGTGTGATAGTGATAACAACTACATGTTTCGCCGTGAATACGGACGGCATCTTCAGGTTAAAGAAAACAAATAAGTCCAAGTGGGATGCGTCACAAATTAATTAAAAGTTAACAAACACAGTTCACACATGAGGAAAACAACGAATATTAAAACTTTCGGTAGGCCTACCACACACATTTCACTGTCCACGGCGTGACCCGGAAGCAGATTTTAATATTGTGGTATTTATGACAAATAGTTCAATTTACTTTTAAACAAAAAGGAATATTAATTTATAGTTAAAAATACAACAATAATTATACAATGCAATATCGACAAGAAACTTTAATTACTTGATAAAAAATGAATAATGATTTCAATAATATAAAGGGTTAATTCTAGTATTAAATGTGAACTATATGACAGATGATAAGTTAATGAATAATTAAATTGTTATAAATTATTTCTGATACTTCTAATAACGCATCCTCAGATGACTTTCCTTTGATAAAACCGAATTGACGTGGATTAAGAAAATTTAACTTCGATAAATAACTATGGAGTCTTTTAATCATTGTTTTTTCAAAAATCTTAGAGAATACAGATAACAATCTCATCAATTATATTTTTCAGTAAATGTACATTAATTTGGTCAGAGCCAAAATAATTTTGAAAAACTGTCATATGGTCTTTTCGTAGAAATTTTATATAATTTTTACGTCTCTCAAATTTATATAAAATGTTTGGTATGTGCTTATATAAAATGTTGGTGTTATTCAGGGACTTAGCAACTTAGCCTTTAACAATTTAGAACTACCACCATTTTTCTTGCTACTTCTAAATATACAATTACTTAAAATATCAATAAACTTACAATACATAGTATTTACATCATTTAAGATAATGCATAATGTTTTAACTAAACATCTGTAACACTCTGTTATTTACATTGATAAAATAACAAAAAAAATGTCCCCTAACATTTTTCATATTCACAAACCCTTTAGGCCTAAATAAAAGATCGCGATTTCTTTCCGTGCAAGACATAGCACAACAAGGAATAATATCCCACTTTGACCCACTATCAAGGCCAATCGGCGACCGTAGACAGATGCAGTGGTGACAGTCCGGACGAGCGTCTTAAAAGAAAGAAGAGAGAATGAGAGAATGGGAGGGAGTGATTAGTTTCCTTTACTGCTCCCAGGTTGTGCAACCGAACAGTCGAAACTGGAGGCAATTTCGACCTCTTTAACTTGATTGACGACAGGTTGCAGCACGGTCGCTCCCATATTCCGTGCCTCAAAATTTAACATTGGATGGAACTATCTTCTATGTATAGTAAAATCAATGGTATTATGTACATATAATACATATATAATTATATGCATTGTGTACATATAATTATATATGTACGGGTGCTTTGTGTATATGTATATGTATGGGTGTAATGGCTTAGGCTTAGGTTTCTGAGAATGGCTTTTAATGTAAATTTTTACTTTGAGATAATCCCTGTATTATTAGCTTGAATATTTGATACCACTGTACGTGTATGGGTGGGCGGGTGGGTCAGTACCAATGTGGGTGTAGGGGTGGGTGGGTTAGGTTAGGTTAGGTCACAATTATCAATGGGACTGATAGTAAGACCTAAGGTGAATAAATCAATCTTCAAAAAAGATTTTCTTTTTTGGGACCAGAATTTATAAACTATTTGCCATCAGAAATAAAAAACTGTAATAATTTTAAAAAGTATTGTATTAAAATGAAGAAGTGGTTATTTAATTTAGATGAAATTGATCATTTATTTACAGTATTAGCCTAAGTAACAAGTTTAGAAAATTAATATTAAATAGCTAATTAATAATACATAAGCCCAAATACTGTACACATTCTAGCCTATCAAGTAGTTGACAGGAAACGTCAACCTTGGACAGTGCACACTGCGGCGGACCGCTTGATAATCTTTTGATAAGTTTTGACTGTCAAGAATGTTTAAGTTGAGCTAGCCACGATTACTGGAAACAGTGGCTAGTAATTCCTTTATAATTTATGTAAAATGTTTTTATATATTTTTTGAGGAATAAATAAAGTTTATTATTATTATTTATTATATAAATATGGCCAGACGTCACAAGAATATTCGTTGCCTGATGCGAATCCCAATGTTTGTTTCTTAATTACAACTTTTTAAACTATGAAATTATAGTTAGGTCTTACGTATTCCTTGATCAGACTGTGCTATCAGAGGTAAGCCCATTATATAATATCAATTATGCTGAGATTTTGGACTCTGAACTATGTATATTTTTAAAATCATAGTAGCAAATATTATTTTCTAGTCTGGGTGAAATTTCCTTTGGTCTCAAACAATGTTTCCAAAACATCATGGGACATCATTAACAATAAAAATAAGCAGCAAGAGCAAATAAAGTTAAAAATCAAGGGCAAAATTGAGACAGGCCTGTAGTTTTTTTTACTGAAAAAAGGATCGTCCTTTTGGAAATCCTTTTGAAAAATGGCGATACTTTAGCAATTTTTTGGAGTGAGGGAAATATCCTGTTGGAAAAACCATGTTTACTAATTGAGTCAAGGGGCTTAGAATATGACTAAAGCATTTCTTTAATAGCCACATCGACATGGTCATTTAATTTTTTATCTGGGATCTCTTTAATAATCTCTTCCTCATTTGTAGGACACAGTGGCAATGATGACACTAGGCTTTGCCTTTTTGAGGTATTTGTTTCAGCCACATTCTTTTTATAACGTCAGAGTTTTGGCGAAAAACTGGGAAACCACACAATCAGCACACTGACACCGCTGCTGGATGTAGTTGCAATTGGCGGGCGTGAATGAATGAAAATATTGTATGTTGGAATGAGAATTTTGCAGTGTGACTGATATAAATTTCAGTGTAATATGCTTGACATTTGCAACACAATGTTCATTGTCTACTGAAATAAAAAGGATTTGAATAACTGGTTGCATCACATATTTATACTGAATCAAGCAATACAGCTGTGTCAGTTTAACTTCACTAGCCCTCTCCTTGAGTGCTTCACACTAGATTTCAACTTGACTTTGTAGACAATAGACAAAAATTCTTTATTTGTTGAGTACAAACTAATACATTAAATAGTGTCAGTCTTATTTCTAAATACATAAGGGTTCTTATATTAAAAGAAACGAGAGTTTGATAATAACTAATCCAAATATCAAACACAACAGATTAGAAATTCTGATTAAGTATAGTGGGGATTTGTGACCAAGAATGTTTTTAGTTTCTTCTTAAATGTCTTAATTTCTGGTTCATTTTTAATTTCAACAGGCAAAGCTGTAAAGAATTTACTTTCCATTTGGGAGGGCTTTTTATTAACCCTTTGAGTGCAAACGTCCGATTCTATCGGACGTCAAAACGATGTCTGAGAAGTGCCAACGTTCGATTCTGTCGGACGTCGAAAGTTGGCCGAAAAATGCCAACGTCCGATTTTACCGGACGTTTGGAAAAATATTCGTATAAAATCCAAATATTAATATTTTGACCTTATTATTGCGTATATTTGTTCATAAGGAGTTGATGTTTTCATAATATATCAATTTAGTTGCCTTAGAATCAATTTACGATAGCAAAGATGACAAATGATTTAGGTAGCATTGACAGCTGATCTTCATGACGTCGTGTTTCAGTTTACTGTCATTCCCGTTGCGGGATTGTACTTTGAGGTTATTTTGAGTATCATTTTGTGTATATATTAGTTTTAGATTTATATTCCGAGTTTGTATATATAGCTATATATACATAACTTACTTACTCCCATGGCCATCGATGCCCAAGAAGGGATTTGGCCTCACCAACAAGCTCTCTCCATCTTTCTCTGTTTTCTGCCTCCTCCATTGTGGTTCCAAGTGCTGCTGTGTCTGTCTTAACCCCATCCCACCATCTTCTTTTTGGTCTACCTAGAGGTCTTCTTCCCACTGGTCTTCCCAATCCAGCTTCCTTCAGTAGCGTCCCTTGTTCTCTACGCCATACATGGCCTGCCCATCTCAATCTTCTTGATCTTGCGGTTGCTATTATGTCGCAGTCATTGTACTGCTGTCTTATCTCTTGGTTATGCTTGCGCCTCCATTCTCCATTTTCCAATGTTGGACCAAATATTTTTCTTAGTACGCGATTTTCAAACACGATGAGTTTGTTCTCTTCTTTTTTATTTAATACCCAGGTTTCTGCACCATATAAAAGTACTGGCCTTATTATCGTTTGATATATTCGTATTTTTGTTCAGTATGACAGTAACTTTGACGACAAGATCTTATTGCAAGCATACATGCATCTGTTGGCTAGGTTTATTCTGTTTACAATTTCTAATTCCTCACTATTCTTATTGGATATTAGTACTCCCAGATATTTAAACTGCTCCACCTCTTCAAAGCTATGTCCTTCTATATTTATTTCTGTAAGCGGGTGGCCACCTCTTTCAAAGTGCATGTACTTTGTTTTTTTATCATTTATTCTTAGACCCATGCATCCTGTCTCTTGAATGAAAATTTTGGTTAGTTCTTCAAGGTCTTCTTTTGTTTCAGTTAAAATAGTTACATCGTCGGCAAATGCTAATATATTAATTTTACATCCTACTGTTACACCTAAGTTTTTATGTCTAATTTTTTGAAGGGCATCTTCTAGAGCTATGTTAAACAGCAAAGGTGAAAGCCCGTCACCTTGTCGAACTCCTGTCATTACTTCAAAAGCATCAGACAATTCACCCTCAATTCTGACTTTACACTTAGACCCTTCGACTGTCATCTTAGCTAGATTAATAAGTTTTTTTGGTATACCAAACTTTTCCATCTTTTTCCATATTTTCTTCCTATTGAGGCTATCATATGCTTTCGAGAAATCGATAAACAGTCCATGGAATTCGCGATCGAATTCCCAATACTTGCCAATGACTGATTTCAAGATGAAGATTTGATCCGAGGTTGAACGTCCCTTTATAAAGCCCGCTTGGAGGTCCCCTATTATTGTGTCGGTGAATTCTTCTAATCGGCGCTGAATTATTTTTGACAGAGCTTTATAAGCAGTACTTAGCAGTGATATGCCTCTGTAGTTTTCACACTGCTCTTTGTCGCCTTTCTTGTAAATGGGTAGTATTGTCGCTTCCTTCCAGTCGTTAGGTAGTCTTTCTTCCCTCCATATTTTTTTAATTAGTCCATGGAGCTTTTCACATATTACTTGTCCTCCCTTTTTCAGTAATTCAGATGGTAAACCATCGTCTCCTGGTGCTTTGTTGTTTTTTAGTTCTTTAATCGCCTTTTCCACTTCTGCTATTGTGGGCTCTTCTACCCATGGTTCTACATTCTGGTAAGTTTCTTCTTCCTCCTCATTAAGAGTATCCTGTTCGCAGTTTAGAAGTTCTTGGAAGTACTCTTTCCAACTTTCAATTACTTTACTCTTCTGTGTTATTATCTGGTCCTCCTTATTCTTTATTCCAAAAGTGTTTGGGGTGTATCCTTTTCTAAAATGCTTTATTCCTTTATAAAATCCTTTTGAATTATTTGCTCTTTGGTCATTTTCGGCTTTCTCTAGTAGTGATTTTATATATTCTCTCTTCTTTCTTCTCAAACACCTTGTAGCTCTTTTATATATACATAATATATATATATATATATATATATATATATATCCTTATTGATATATAAAGTAGTTTGGGCCCAGCAGCAGTTCGGGCCCACTATGCGGCTGGGGTCAAACTGCTGCGAGCATATATCAATTTCCAATATATAACTTTAGACGTTCAAAGCAGATTGGGCTCACCTATCTGACAGTTGTTTGGCCTCATACAAATGTATGTTCGGAGTAGTTTAGGCTCACGTAGCCTACCAGTTTGACCTCAGCAATTCACACAGTACTTTGGCCTCAGTTTTTTGTATGAGTACAGTAGTTTGGC
>JAQJVL010009653.1:0-15284 GCA_035578905.1 Stictocephala bisonia | reverse complement strand
TATTAGTATTGATCCACACTCCTATAATACAAGAGTGGTAACCTATTACAATATAAGTACAACATTGAATTAATATGAAAGTGAACAATTTTGGTTTGTTAAGCTTAAGCCTTATATGTTAAATGGATTTGACAAAGGGAACAAATATGCTAATATTGATTTAAGTTTAATATTTTATAAAACAATATTATGTTGGAGCATTTATATAGATAATTTACATAAATATATATTGTTGGAATTCAGTTTATAAAATAACTGGAATAACATAATTAAATAAATATGATACGAAGGAAAATTATATAATTGTGTGAATCTCGATCACACACTGGATCCAGGAATAATTTTGTACGTTTTAGGCTACCTCAAGACATTGTTATTTTAGTAAGCTTTACTGTAAGTGTATAAGGAACATAGAGAGTATTGTTTGAAGACAATTATTTAAAACAACAATGAGTTTGCTGATATCACTTAACAGTAAATATTTGGATCGGAGAAGAGCAAACAATGAAGGGGATAATGGGTTTATAATGAACAAAGAGGAGCTTCGCTGTGATTTATTAGTTGAAAGACTGTAACGTAAATATTGTATATTTGATCACGAGGCCAATTTTAGTGTTCCAAAGAGCATTAAACAGAATATCTCACGTGCTTTTGCTTTTATGTTTAATGATATACGACATTATCCATAAAATGTATTAAAGCCTAATTTATACAGCATAAATTAAACATCATAATTACTATTTTTAAATTTCACTCAGCTAATTCTCACGGACGTGGTGGTTAATAGGTATATATCGTGGAATTGGAGAAGGCAAATTAGCAACTGAAATAATAGGAGTAAATTGACGAGTTGACTATATTTAATTAATGATAATGTTTACTGTTAATAATGAAAATAACACACAAAACTAACTGGATAATTTAACAGAGAAGAAAGAATCAAAGTTTTAATCTAATAGTGTGATGATTGAGTGTCAAGTTATTTAGTCGATTAATTATTTCTCCAGTATGCCACCCACGCCTGTTGCAGAGCCAGCACCTTGTTAGTCTCTTCCTCATTCCCCCAAATCCTCAAGGATCTAAAATATATTAAATATGACTAAAGATATACAAATATGTATGCTTACATTAGTTATAATATACTGTATTTTAAACTACCATATGAGGCGTTCACTACGGCAATAAGCGACCTCTGTTTATTTTTTTACCGTGTTAATATTGATAATCAAACATTGTTTTATATAAGTCTACCTTAACAATGGATGTGACCGTAAGAGTAGAAATATCATCACACATTCGGGTAGTAACTAAAGGCAAGACCAGAAATTATTACTTCGTTTATGGTTATATTCAGTAATCATGTTGTATTGTATTGTATTGTGTCAAATTTAATTAATAATTATTGTTAATTAAAGTCGTGATAGTAAAAATAACGTCATGTTTATAGATAATATAATGCGCAGAGAGAATCGTTAAGTATTATTTACTGAATAAACATATTGATATTTGGCCATATTACAAATTTTCAAATACTGTTTTATTTGTGTGAAATCAAATCAAACGCATTCTGAAGAACGTAAAAACAAACAATATACTTTACAATCACATGAACTGAATCAACAAAACTGAGTGCCCATAGAAATACATCCAACAAACAACATTCAATGTTATAAAGCAACAATAAAAATTTCTTGTTGCAGGAAATGTATTTTATTATTCAATTATAATTGTTTTAACGCATAACAATATGTAAGCATTTGTTTGGCTTATTCTATTTAAAAATGTATATTTTCAATTTTGTTTTATAAATTTATACAAATTATTGTACAAACTAAATTGTGTACATATATTATAAAGTGTACAAGTCATTTAATTTCGTTAGTATTAATCTATAGATTATTTATTTTTTAAATAAATACAGGTATGCGTTTAAAGTAATATATTCATCTATTATTTTATACTCAGTTTTCCTCATCATCCTATACCTGTTCTAAACAACGTCCAAAAATAATAGCGTTATTCAAGTGTTTTGGTTGATAAATAAACCATTTAAAATTTTATAATAATAATAATTACTTTAAGGTCTGCTAAGTTCGTTCAGCCTTCACGGGGCGCAGACTGTGAGTAACCATGAATCACCGTGGTGAAACTAATAGCGAACACCCAAAATCCAGACACGTCTGTGTGGCAACCACCGGTACTCTGGTCGGCGTCTGTTCATCCATAGGATGCGGCCGTAACAACAAGCTCCAGAAACTAACAATCTCTGGTTCTATTCAACTCAGTGACAACACTGAGACAACATTCAAATGATGATAAGCAAACATGAATCGTGCAAGTAAATACAATATTACTCCAGGTGGTAACCAATCCACCTGCCAAGAGGCAGCAACCATGCCATCGGATTCTGGAGGGCATGGACTTACACGAAAACAGGGAAAATCGGAGTTCTCTGGCAGACTTCCACACAAAAGACCAACTTTTATAGGGACACTGAACATTAACACACTAATCCAACCAGGAAAACTGCATAACCTGGTCATAGAGCTAGACAAACAGAAAATACAGATACTCGCAGTACAGGAAACAAGATTCACAGATGAAGACACAATGGACTACGGAAACTACCGCATCTTCAAGAGTAAAACCGAAAAAAGAGTGGCAAGAGGAACACCGATGCTAGGGATGGCAATTTTCATACATAAGAATGTGATAGGCTCAGTAAAAAAAGTAACACCCGTTAACAACAGACTCATGACCATGGACTTTCAGAGCACAAACAGAAATTACACTATGGTAAACGCACACGCACCAACAAATGCAGACAACAAAAAGAACCCAGAAGAAACAGAAAAATATTGGCAAACACTGAATAAGACAATGAGTAAAATACCAAAAAACAACACAACAATCCTAATAGGCGACTTTAATGCACAGTTAGGGAAAGAGAAAACCAACAGGAAAACAATTGGAAAATACCCGGCACACAGACACACCAACAAGAATGGCATGAGGTTAGTAGACATATGTCAGCAACATAATCTTAAAATCATGTCAACATCTCTCAGAAAGGCATCCAAGAAGCAGAAGACATGGAGATCACCTATACAAAGACTAGGTGAATTCCAGATCGACCACATAGCAATTACACATACAGATCAGAAACAAATACATGACGTACAGGTACGAAGAGGAGCCAACATAGACTCGGACCACTACCTCACGAGAATCAAAATCAAACTCACACCCAAGAGTATACACCAAAAGAAAACACATATACAGAAATTCGACACTAAAATGATAAAAAAGTCAGGAATTACACAAGAATGGGAGAAAGAACAAGCAAACGATTGGGAAATGTTCCAGAGGAAAATAATAGAGAAAGCCAAAGAGATGATACCACTGAAAAAGAACACAAAACATCCATGGTGGGACAGTGAATGCGATGAAGCAATAGAAAGTAGGAAACTGGCATACCAAAAATACAGTAGTAAGAAAACAGAAGAGACATTGCAAGAATTTAATGAGATAAGAAGAGAAACATCGAAACGAATAAGACAAACAAAGAGGAAATACTTGAAAGAACAGTTAGACTCAATCGAGGACAACTTTAGAAAATACAACACAAGAGATTTTTACAGAACATTTGCAGGGAAAATTAAAGGATACACACCACAAAACCTGTGCTTCAGGAAAAAAGATGGCAATCTAGCAATAACTAACCAAGAGAATTGCAGTGAACTGGCAATATACTTCAGAGACCTCCTAAATTGCATAGAGCCAAAAGAAAGATTTACCAAAGAACACACCAAAAAACCCAAAGACGAGCCAGGACCCACACAAGAAGAAATAGAAGGACACATACGCAAACTCAAAAACAATAGAACATCAGGAGAAGATGGGATAATAGCTGAACTACTCAAGCATCTGGGAAAGGAAACAACAAAAGAACTCACAGCAATAATACAGAAAGTTTGGCAAACAGAAGAATTACCAGAAGACTGGAAATGCGCACTAATACACCCACTACACAAGAAAGGGGACAAAACAAATGTAAACAATTATAGAGGAATATCACTTTTACAAGTCACATACAAGATTCTATCAGCATGCCTACTAAAACGAACACAAGAACAACTAGAACATAAGATAGGAGAGTACCAAGCAGGCTTCAGACCGAACAGATCGTGTGCAGAACAGATATTCAACTTGAAAACGATACTTAAGTACAAAGCAACAAGAGCAACACCAATAATATGTGTCTTCGTAGACTTCAAGAAGGCATACGATTCAGTAGACAGGCAATCCTTGTTCAACATTCTAGAAGAACAAGGACTAGATCACAAGACACTGAGACTTATCAAACAAACATTAACAGGAACCAAATCCAAAGTAAAATTCATGGGAGAAGTTTCAGAATCATTCGAAATTAAAACTGGAGTTCGGCAAGGTGATGGACTGTCACCACTGTTATTCAACCTAGTTCTTGATAAAGTAATAAAAGAATGGGAGAAAGAGCTTAAAAAAACAGAAAATTGGAAACCGATAAGACTAGGAAATAAGAAGAAAGGAATCGAAACAGCGTGCTTGGCTTTTGCAGACGATCTCGCCATACTAACAGATGAAGAAGACAAAGCAATTAAACAAATAGAAACACTAGCGGAATGTGCACAAAAGGTAGGACTACAGATATCATATGAAAAGACTAAATTTATGTGCACGAAACTAAACATACCTAACCTAAACACCAAATACGGCAAAATCAATAGAGTAACCCAATTTAAGTATCTAGGAGAGATGATAGAGCCAACAGGCAGGGAGAAAATGGCACAAAAAATAAGAATACAGAAGATGAAGAGAGCACTAGGGAAAACAAAAGATATATACAACAAAAAATGCATTTCAATATACACAAAAATCAGACACTACAACACAGTTATCAAACCGGAAACACTTTATGCAAGCGAAACACTAACATTGCACCTGAAGGGGGACCTCGAAGACATACTGAAAGAAGAACGGAAAATAATGAGAAAAATCCTAGGACCAAAACACACGGATGAAGGTTACAGACTTCAACCAAGAAAAATAACAGAAAAACTTTCAAATATAGCAGAAGATATGAGAAAACGTAGACTACAATTCTATGGACACATGTACAGACTACCAGAACACAGACTAACAAAACAGATTCTAACCTTCATACATGGGAAGAAAACAGGAGCACCATGGCTTACACAGGTCAAACAGGACATGAAGAATGCACAGATCGAAGAAATAGACATAGCTGACAGAAACAAGTACAGGAACAGAATTGCGAAGTGGAAGCCAGAACCAGAGAATGAGAAGAAAAAAAGAGACATGCCTAAATGGACAGAAGAAAGAAAGAGAGCATTCAGTGAAAAGATGAAGAAATGGTGGGCAAACAAGAAGAACACGAAGCTGTATTGAAGAAAGACTTGGCTGTTGTATTGCTTTGCGTGATCCAACAGGGTCTATACGCACATAATAATAATAATAATAATAATAATAATTACTTTAATATACAAATATTAATTTACGTACAAAAGACAAACTTATGACTAAAAATTTTTCTTTTACATTTAACCTCTATGCTGTAACATAGGAATATATAACGAAGCCTAATTTTAATAAACGGGTAATTCTACATCTAAACCTATAATGATGTAACTGAACAAATATACGAAAGAAATGTTAAATTAGATATCAAATAAAAATCCTTAGTAAATTTAAATGTATCCATTTTACCAATTTGGACCCTAACCCCGGACTCCCATCCCAGCTTAGATTCTTTCGTTCCACACAAAAACCTTTCAATGCGCTGTGAACCGAACTCGATTGTTACAACTCTTAAAATCTGAGACAGTTTATTATATACTCTGCGGTCAGTAACCAAAACGGAATTAATGTAGAAAGACGTTATATGAATGGTATATGTAATATTCAAGAAACTGTGCGTGTCTCCTTCGCACTAATTGCTGAGTTGAACTGAACGTTATTTGGAACCTTCATTAAGTGCTAAAAATAAAATATCTAACATTTGTATAAATCTAAGATCAGCCAAGTTGAGAATGACATGTTGAATATAATATTATGGGATATGATTGATTAATGATCGTCATAGGTTTTTTGTTTTTTTAAATCTATGTTAAATACATTTTTACAAATCTATAGTTTGCTGGCCAAAGTCCATTTGACTAAATTTCAAGTATAATGGTTAGTAAGTGTTATTAATTCATGCAAAGAACTAATACTACAGTGGGCTTGGATCTGAAAATCACCAGCCTACATGCAATTGTTGGTGAAGACTAGAACTAAAATCATAACGTTAATATAGTGAGACTGACCCCTTGAGGTACACCAGATGGAACCAATAATTTAAGTGTCAATGCCATTTCGCCAAAACGCACACACCGCTAACGATCAGAATCCATATATATCAGAATAATACTGTATATGCATAATACGTAAAATAATGAAAAAAAACTGTTAAGTAATACAAAATGTAACACTGCATTTATAATGTGTTTTTCTGTAAAATAGTATTTCAGCTCTTAATTCAGTTTGTATATCGATTGTAAAGGAGACTTGATTAATAAAAATAACTGTTTTCTTTTACTTCAGAGACAGTTACCACATTTTTACCGAAGTAATGTTATGACCTTGGTCGTAGATTCTTGGTAGAGTATTTCATACATAATTTTATACAATGGTTCTTATTATTATTCAATTTTTCAAAATTCGCTCTGTGTTCGCAGTGATGTAACCCAGCTACTTGGGGACAAAGTGTTTGGGAGATTGTAGGCGATAGGTTGGATGCTCGGTCTCTTAATACCGACATGGCGTCCGCTCAATGGTTGCTATCAGTGTGGACACTACTAGAGAAGTCTGGGATGTCCATGTTGGGTGGTAACCATTGTGCGGGGGAGATAACTGAGTATCAGGCTTGTCAATTAGCTGAAAATCAGACCAGCACTACGTGGTTCGGATTCCACGTAGTGTCCCTTGGCTGTTGGGCTATTAATAAATTGCCCTTTCTGAGTAACAGTTGAACTCAGTTAGTAACCAGACTACACTCATTCACACTCAGCCTACACTTATATCATCATTCATATTCGCCTTAATACGCACAACGTTGTATTGGCGTCTCATATGTAAGAATATATGTCACCTAAAATGAATTTTATAAATGGTTATTCTTGGAAAATGATATTCTAACATTCACACAATATTAAGGCCTAGTACTGATTACCTGTTTCCACAAACTTAACAAGAATGCAGCTTTGATATTTTATACAAAACCGTCCAATCTAATGCATCAACATTTCATATAATTTTTTACTCAAAATCGTTAAGAAATACATTGAAAATTTCAGATATTTAACATTTAAGAGCAAAATTATTTCCAAAAATACTTAATGTTTTTCTAAAACCAACTGTTGGCCCACTAAAACAGTTCTTCACCTACCAAAATACATTTCAATTGCTAGGATACGATCATTATTACGGACCAAATCGAGTAAATAGAAATCCATTTTTAAGGACTTCCTGAAGCGGAACGGTTTTCTAATAAATAAATTTAAAGAAATGTGATGTATGTTTTTTACGTGCAATCTAAACAGTTAATGTTATAACAAATGTTATTTACTATTTTATCATCAGTAGACTATATGTTTATTTGTATGTGTTCATCAAAGAGAGCTCATCCTTACACCAATAATAACAGTCTGAGTTGCAGAAGGTTGGTTACTTGTGAATTCCAGACGTGTCCTTCCAACTGTTTGCCTCCACTTATACTGCCGTAGTGCTCAGGTGGGCTTACTGCAGTAAAACTCAATCCAAGTTCTACGGAGGTTATGTGTTGTTACGTTTGTTAATTTTTCTTTATAATTAACATTTATTTTTAAATATACTAATATTATTAATATACAGTACCCCAATATACAAATTATTACAACAAATTTAAATTTAGATTTTACTTATCTAGAATTACTGCAAAAGGCTATAACTTTTACTTATTTTTACAGATATATTCAAATACATTACTATTAATTTAAAAATTCTTAAACATATACAAATATATAAAATGACCTCCATAAAAATATAAATAATTTTAAATAGTTAGTACTTTTAAAAATTACATTTGAAATATATTTAATTTAAAGTATAAAAGTGTTTAGATTTTCATCTAAAGAAATTACTGTGACATTTTAAATATTTTATATACGTGTCAGTTTTTTTTATTTGTTTTTTATTGATTATCATTAATTGTGTAATTACATGATTTATTTTCATTTATTAAATAAATATTCCAATGTATTGTACATTTCCGACTAAATGAATAATTTACGTAAATGAGTTGGTTTCCAAATATCTAATTGTTATTTAAAATACAATATTATAAATAGGTTAAATACTGCTATTCAAAAACGAAACAAGAAATGATATGAAATAAGTACATAATGGAAAAGGCTTTTACGTTAATAATATCAGAATTAATTCCTAACAGTACCGTTTTCATACCAAAGCAATTCATATATCTCTTTTTAAACACTAATTTTACAGCGCAAGTATCAACGTATAAATACGCCGACAATACACTCGTTAGGGAAGAAACACAATAAGAGTAATTGCATCAGTTTGGGGAAGGATATAGTTATACTTTAATTCAATCTCCCGATTTGACTTGAACACGTTTAGTGGCATTCGAGCGTAGCTTTGGCGTGGGGTGTTGCCTGCGTTTGACAGAATCTTATTGAACTCTCCGAGTAGTGCCTCCTGACGTCTTATCTCTGGAAGTGCTATATTGCACAGCACCGGGAGCCAAAGAAGTGGAGTTGACATGAGAGTGCCACAAATAGCTCTCATGACCCTATTAAGTTGGACATCGACCACTTTAGTGCGGATACTATTTAGCCATATGGAGGCACTATATTCAGCAGCTGAATAGACCAGTAACAAAGTAGTAGTACGCAGGACGTGTGTTGGCTTCCAAGTTGTTCCGGCAATATGATGTAATACATTTGGCCTGGTTTTAATTTTAAGAGTTTTTTTTTTTTTTTTTTTTTTTTTTTTTTTTTTTTTTTTTTTTTAAGATGGCTTTAAAAGGTCAGCGATCGATCTAACGTTACTCCCAGATCCTGTGGATGATCATTATGATGGAGTTTTACTCCATTTAGGAAGATGTTCAGTTTTCGATTAGCCAGTCTGTTACTTAAGTGGAAGAAAGCTACTTCGGTTTTTGATGGGTTAGGATTTAGCTTCCAGGTTCTAAAATATTTTTCAAGGCCTGCAAAAATACTTGTGTTTCTTCAGTAGTCATGATGTTCTTATGTTAGTAAGCTAAAGCTATATCATGCGCATATATAAAATGTCTAGACTTTGTGATTGGGATGTCAGCGGTATACACGTTGTATAAAATTGGAGCAAGTACAGACCCCTGTGGCAGCCCATTCTTCAGCTGTCTAAAAGAGCTTTCTTCACGACTGAGATAAACTGGCACTTAGCATTGACTCTAAAAGTAGCAATAGAAAGGGACAGGGAAGGAGAGTGTTTTTATTATGTGTATCCTGTGTTTTTATTATGTGTATACAGAATACATTCTACAGGATAAACATAAACAACAAACCTTTGCACCATACAGTACTCCATAAGCTGCTGTAAAATCAATAAAAGCTGCAGATTTATTCAACTTCTTTTCAAACCCATTTTCGATACATGATGGCAGAGCTAGGATCTGGTCGCTACAACTTCAGCCAAGGAGAAAACCAGCCTGCTCAACTGGATCATTAGCATTAAGAATGGGTGATATTCTATTGTATAACAGCCGTTCTAGTAACGTATAACAAACACTAAGAAGATATAATGAGCGTTAACTTCCCACTTGTTCAGAATCTTTTCCAGGCTTCAGAACAGCTACTACTTTTGATCTCTTGAATGCTTGAATGCAAGAGGCAAAGGCGTTGCTATGTTTTCAATTGGCTTACATCGTCACGCCATTGGTTTTAGCTTTCCAGTTCCACGTTGTTCTAGCATTTGCTGTAAGAGCGCTCTAAAGTCAAATAGAGATATTTAATAAATACAAAATAAATTTTTAGACCGTAATTCAACTCGTACTTACAATATTGGTCATATTGTAGGCATAATTAGACAGAATGAGTTCCAGCATATACTCATAACTTTTAAATTAAACCATTGTTTTAGCATATGAGGGCTGATATGCTAACTATGGGTATTATAAAATTATATTATACTATGGGTATTATTATATTATAGGTGACCTATCTCCTATTTACAAAAATCTGGAGAATAGTCTTACTGAACTAAGCAAAACCAAAACCGTGCTGATATCTACAATACCACATAGATTTGATAAAGGTCACTATGACTGTATTCCCAACAAAGTATCCTTACTTAACAACTATTTAAGGGAATTAGTGGCCCGAATTGATAAAACCTTTTTAATCGATCTTGATCAACTCAAAAGGTCCCACTATAGCAGGCATGGGCTGCACTTGCACAGCAGTGGTAAAACTAAACTGGCTCATCTTATTGTTGATAGACTGTATGACATATACGTACAAAATAATGGGACAAAACTGAATAAAAACTTACCAACTGGTGAGAATGAACCATTTAAACTTAATATAGAAGGGAAAAAAGGACAAATCAGTGTGGTCGAAGAAAACATGAGGAACATAATCAAAACTCTACGCAGTAATAACAAATTAGCCTTTGCACACTGCATCTCTGCAGATATAAACAACAACAGAAATATGAGTGCAGGGGTGGCTACTATCTTTAAGGAACAGTTTGGCAAACCAGAAGCATCTAACTTTATAAATGATCATCTAGCTTATCAAAAAACTAAAGAAGGTGCATCAGTGTATAGCTTAGTTACAAAACAAGAATACTTTGGTAAACCAACATTAAATAATTATCACACGGCCTTTGCTGAACTTATAAAAGATTTTAAAAGTCGAGGTCCAACACATCTCATTTGCTCGCCAATGGGATGTGTAAGAGATCTCATTCCCATAAAGCATTTTACCTCAAAAATAAAAGAATTTCAAAAGAGAACTGATGCTTCCGTACATATAATTTCCTACAATGAGCAATCAAGGATACAGCTTTACAATGGACTTCCTTTTGATGACTTTATTAACAGATTGAAAACCCACACTACTGGGACCTTTTACTTGACAAACAGTACGGAAAATGATGAACTAACGAGTAACAGCAATATATTGCTTACCCCCTCTCCAGAGAAGGCGGAAACCACCATTGTTCATACAGAAGAGAAATATGTAACAAGAACTGAAGGTCCTCCTACTAAAGCTGATTTTGTAAATAGTGTACAGTTAGATATAGTTAGTATAGATAATAAAACATTTCAACCATCACCAGAAAATTTAGAGCTAGGTCAATCTCTTGTTGATAAATCTATTGTACAACTTAATCAATCACTTCAAATCCAAAATAATGAGCCTTTTTTAAATATTGTGAACCAAAAAAATCACCCAGACTAAAAGTAACAAACTCAACAAGAGTAAAGACATCACCAAACAAACTTAAAAGCCTAACAGTATTTCATCAAAACATTCAGCACTTGTCAACTAGAACTGATTCCTTAATTATTACAATTGATGAGTTAAAACCTGATATCATTATATTAAGTGAAAATAAACTAACAGCAGATGAAATAAATACAGTAAAAATTCCTGGCTTCAAGTTAGTCAGTTACTATGCAAGAAATATTAGTGAAGGAGGTGGAGTATTGATACTTGCTTTAAATGAGTTAAATGTAAACCCAATATCTTTGGAGCTACTAAATGCTTTAAATGTAGATAAAATTTTTGAATCGTGTGCCATAGAGGTCACTTTAAACAATTGTAAATTAATTATTGCTGGTATATATAGAACACCATCCCATAATATTGATATGTTCCTTCAAAAGTTTGATGTATTTTTGAGTAGGCTAAGACAAATTAATAGTAGTATTATTGTAGGTGGAGACTACAATATAGATGTTCTGGTTAATGACCACAAAAAAAACAGCTTTGTTAATGTACTCAACATGCATAATATGTACTATATGATTAACATACCTACAAGAGTTACTGAAACCAGTGAAACAGCACTGGATAATTTTGTTACAAATGTTGATAGGAATTACTCCACGGTCGCTTCATTTATAACTGCACTGTCAGATCATGATGGGCAACTATTGACTCTAAATAATTTTGTTAAACCCAAAGGTAATTCAAATAAATTATATAAATCTGTAAGAACCTTTAAAAGAGAGTATATTGATAAGTTTATAGATGACCTACAGACTGAAGACTGGACTAAAATGTACCTTAGTACAATTGAAAATAAATTTTCATATTTTTATAATATTTTAATGTTTCACTTTCAAACAAATTTTCCTAAAGTTGTAAAAGGAATCAAGCCAAAAGGAACACAATGGATAGACAGTGAAATTAAAATTGAACGTGAAAATCTTATTAACAGCTATCATATCTCTCGACAAACCAAAAATATACTTTTAAAAAAGTCTTTAAAACTAAAACAAAAAAAGTATAAAAAAATTATAATTAATAAAAAAAAGGATTATTTTAAAAACAAAATTGCTGCTTCAAATAATATTTCTAAAACTGCTTGGCAGTTAGTCAATTCTGAAGTTAACAGAGGTAAAGAACCTATACCTATAGAAATCACCTTGAAGCAAAACAATAAAATCAAATCAAATCCTAATGAAATTGCCAACATTTTTAACAACCACTTCTCGGATGTTGTAAAAAAACACGTTATTCCAAATTTGCCAACCAAAAACCAGACACTTCCAGAAGCACCTATCATTCAAACAAAATTCAACTGCAGAACCATTAACGAAAGCCAATTAATAGATATTATTAACTCAATAAAACCTAAATGGACTGCAGGATATGATGAAATCCCCACCAGAATCATTAAAGACGCCAAGTGGGCAATTCTAAAGCCATTGCTACATGTAATCAATGCTTCACTCATATCTGGAGTCTACCCACATGAGTTGAAGATTTCAAAAATTATCCCGGTGTTCAAAAAAGGGGACAGATCAGATGTTTTGAATTACCGACCAATTGCAGTACAGCCTTCACTGTCAAAAATTTTTGAAAAATGTATGCTCAATCAATTAATTAAATATTTTGAAGAAAATAACTTTTTAGATTCCGAACAACATGGGTTTAGACAAAACAAATCAACTGTAACAGCATTAATTGATTTTCTTGAAAACATTATTGACAATTTAGATAAGGGGGATCATGAAGTCAGTGCCTTTCTGGATTTGACTAAGGCTTTTGACAGTGTTTGTCATATTAGGCTCATAAATAAACTTGTCAACTTTGGAATCAAAGACAGAGAGCTAAATTGGATTCGGACATTTCTTGAGGGGCGGAAGCAATATGTAGAAATAAAACATGTAAGTAATAACAAAATTATGTCATTTCAATCAAAAGTTAATAAAGTCATCTATTCAGTACCTCAAGGGTCGGTTCTAGGACCCTTTTTGTTTCTTTCATATATTGGAGGTTTGCCTAGAACTCTGGCAGCAACTGATGGGTCAGTAAAAAATTCTCTCTGTTTATATGCTGATGACGTTAGCCTAACTGCATCTAGCACAACTTTAAACACAGCACTAAATTCAATTAACGATAATATAAATAACATAAACTACTTTCTCTCCAATCTAAATCTTCTTCTAAATTCAAACAAGACCACTTACATGAAATTCAGCTGCAAAAATTCTAAAAATAATCAGTTGAATAATGAGATAAACATAGATTTTGTCAATGAAACTAACTTCCTAGGCATTAACATAGACAGAAACTTAAATTGGTCAAGTCACGTTAACAAAGTTTGCCATAGATTGAGCTCTGGTATTTTTGTTATAAAACAATTAAGGCTCTTTTGTGAACTACAAACCTTGAAATCTGTTTATTTTTCCCTAATTCATTCCCATATCAGTTATGGAATAGAAATATACGGAGCAACTTCTATTGTAAATCTAAACAAAATTCTTCACTTCCAGAAAGTTGCAATAAGACTTATGTTAAATCTGAAAATTAACGACCATTGTAAAGAGCATTTTGTGAGTTCTGGCATATTGACTGTTTATGGTATCTACATATATAGAACCATAATGCTCATAAAAACTAATGAGAATACTATACCCAGACAGCAAGATTCCCATCACTATAATACGAGAAACAAAGGGAACTTCAAAATTAATAGTCATAACAAAGAAGTGTATAAAAAGAACCCAAAGTATGCTGGAATACAATTTTTAAATAACCTCCCAATTGATATAAAACATGAGTTATCTCTTAAAGTTTTTAAAAGAAAATTAAAAGATTTCTTAGTAAGTAAATCTCTATACAATTTTGAAGAGTACTTCAAATTGTAGTGTTAACTGTAGTTGTAAATTATCTATCTTGTTTTGTTAAAATCGTTTTTATGTTTTAAATACGAGTATCAAAATACATCATGTAAATTTACATTGTATTAACTAGGTTAAAGATTAGGATAGTAAGTTACGTCATGACACAATTCATTTGTATATTTTGTACAATACTGTACAAAATATACAAACGAAACCGGGATACTCATGTTCTATCCCGGTTTCGAACTCAAAACAATGGTTGATCAAACGGCAGTATTGTGTTTTGCATGTTTTGTTTTCCTATGTCTTGTCATTGTTACTTTAAACGTTGTTTCAAACAATATGAATGTTCTCTTTGAATTAATGTAGTTTTTTGTTGCTGGTACGGAATTGTCTTTTTATTTTTCAATCTGAATGTTCAATGCCTAAATTTTCAGAAATCATTCAGTATATAAAGTCAGTAAAATGATATTCGAAAAATATTTAACAATTATTTCAATTGAGGTTGCTTGACATTGTTTTATTTCATAAAATTAAATCTCTTCAAATTTAACATGCACAATCGTAGAAATATAACATAGTTGTTATATATATATATATATATATATATATATATATATATAAATATATATATAAATATTGTAGAAAGATATTTGTTTGATTTTCCAGTAATAACTCATGAAAAAGCACTTTACATGTATAACTTTACACCTTGCTAAGTCACCTTATTTTCTTTACTCTTCTCCTTTTCTACACATAAACTGCTAGAAATTAAATAAAGATATGCAAGTTGTTAAAAGTTACTGTTCACAAGTCGAAACTACATGTGTTGCCACGT
>JAQJVL010009652.1:0-15288 GCA_035578905.1 Stictocephala bisonia | reverse complement strand
AATTATAAAGAGGAGTAGTTTGGGCCATGTCACGTTTAGTATGCTCTAGGCTAACCACCGAGTTGTGTACATTGATGCATTAATATACAGATGACTATCAGCTACACTAGTATAAAAGTTTAAATTGGAAGAAAGCAACCAGTAAAAATATATTATTTAACAATAATGATATTATACAGGATGTTGAGTTATGAGATAACTTTCTTTTGGTAAAAATACTACATCATAAAGATTTCTCTGTAAAAAAACCTGTATTTTTTATTTATGAGCTGAAATACCTCCATATGTTGATAAACTCTGTGACTTATTTAATCATGTTTTATTTCAAGCTATTACAACTCATGAGAGTTGAATTAAAAAACTGAGGTTTTTTTAATTTCTAAAATAAAATCTAATTTCTTTTACATACCGTTTAAGTATTAAGGCTTCAAGTTTATTAAAAGATATTTTGGAAGTTTCCTTACCCTGAGGAAAGACGTGAGTACATATCTTAGTATCACTTTATTCTTTGGAAATGTAACATAGCTACCCACAGAATGTGATGGTGGCTCAGGGGTGGGGGTAAGGATCAAGGTTGGGAACCCTAATTAGTTGACTGCCAGTACGTTACTTTCGGGTAATATCAAGCGGTATATGAAGTTTAAACTTCATTTACGAAGTCTCTCCCCACTCGTAGATAAAATTTACTAACACAGTCTAAATAGTTTTGTTAGTTTAAAAAATATTATGAAGGCAAATATAAAATGTTTAATCTGTAGTTATTGCTAATTCATTTAACATTTTTGAAAGAAAGTTATTCTACAAGGTTTTTCAGCAATTTATATGTTGTGAAATATAGTGGTTTGAGGGATGTGCTTCGAATGGAATTTAAATCTTTTTCTTTCATTGAGCCGAAGCTATAACAGATATGATAACGAAAAAGAACGAACCAGAATATAAATAATGATATGTATGGTAATAGTAATCGGATAACCACAATTTTAAGCAGTAATAAAAAGAAAAAAAAACTAACGAACTTCTCTTAGCAGGATTTCACAATGTATTTCTACCTAAAAATTATCTTAACATTACTAGGAAAGGTTATTTAAATACATTTTAAAATTAAAGGCAATCAACCTACAAGATCTAGTCACTGGAATTCGAGGATATTTGGTATGCACGTGTGGTCTGGAGGAACCTAACCCCTCTCCTCGTTATCTGCCCCTCAGTGGGGTGTGTCATTAGCTGGAATATATGGTACTTCCTCATACCCAATTTGGAATCTGAATTGGTATGTTTGAGATGAGTGAATTATCAAAGGCCTTACATGTTTTAGTTATTAATACATTTTATTTATCAGTCCGCATATTGCTATAGCGAGATAATTTTCTATAATACTAATATAAGCATCATATTTGGGTTTTAAAATATATATAATACTGTGATTGGTAATTAAATAACTGTCCAGCACAAAATGAAATAGTCTCAGCTGAATTGAAATAAATATGATTGAAAAGTCGAAATAATTGTTTTTATAAACGTTGTGGTTGAAATACACTAAAATATAAAAAATAGTATTAATTATTTCTATTGAAAGAATATATGTATTACTCATTTAACATTCCTGTAAATCTTCAAAAGTTTAAATTAAAAAAGAAAGTACATAAAAATATGGTATTTTACAGCTATGGTAAGTTAGTGGTCTTCTGGGTGCGACCATATGAATTCACTACATTACACAGTAACAGGATCAATTACTAAACCCACACAACTCATTTAAAAATATTGTTTTCATAACTTCTGAATGTCATAAAACTGATTTCATGGTCTTGTTGTAATCCTTATGACATATAGATTTATAATATATCACTTTTATATGTGTAATTAAATTAAGTGGTTTATATTGATTTAAATCAATTTAAAAGTATCCATTTAAAAGTTACTTAATTTAATCACAAAAAAGGAATTTATCGAAACTAAACACACATAAAGTTTATAACAAGACAAAGTAATAAATTTTTTGACCTCCAGAAGTGAAGAAAACAATGTTTCAGGGAATAGTTAACATTTTTTTAGTTTAATATTGGAAGATAAAGCGATACATTAACGTATTTTTGAGTAATAACGATGCAAATTTTATATACAGTGAAAACTACATGAAATTCCTGTACTTTTTTAGCTCCAACTAGGATAAAAAATAATCATTCTTCTAACCAAAGTTTAAAACGTATCTGTCATGACGTACAATTAAACAAGAAAAACAATGGCGTGTTACATTTTTATAGGCACATAATTTATGCACCTATATTTTTTATTTATTTATATTTATTTATTTTTTATTTATTCATAGTATAGTAGTATATTTTGGTTTTACATATATACAAATTATGAATATGGGAGAATATAATTTCCTCCTCTTGAAGTTGTTCACTTTGCATTGTTTTATAGTTGAAATGAATCTTCAAATACGATTAGAACTTATTTTGAATACCATCATACCATCTAGAAAAAAATCATGAATTAAGGAGCCCTACCAAAAAAGGAAAATTTATAATTTGTTTCTCTTTGTAAATTTAATCTAAGGTTATTAGAAATTGTTTCTAATCTAGGCATTATTTTATATATGAGTATTTTAGCTTTCTAACTTTTTAAAGGTATGTTTATACTATAGGCCTAGTGTACGTAAACAATATAGAATCAATATGCATGTAATATCTATGAATAGTTTGTGAAGTGAATTGTAAGTTTAAATGATAT
Source organism: Stictocephala bisonia (assembly GCA_035578905.1). Classification (NCBI taxonomy): domain Eukaryota; kingdom Metazoa; phylum Arthropoda; class Insecta; order Hemiptera; family Membracidae; genus Stictocephala; species Stictocephala bisonia. The sequence goes on along the minus strand of JAQJVL010009652.1, from coordinate 12,552 downwards.
ATTTCATCAATTTGCCCCGGTTGATGATAACCATGATTTATGACACGTACATCACAAATGAAGGTATTATATGAATAATACAATATGTACGTAGTTAATAATCATACATTTGCCGTGCTATATTATTGAGTAAACCATAGAGTGTAAAATAGACCATGTGTATTTTTCTTGAGTAAGTGATTAAATGTAGGGCTTATGCTAAAACTGTTTCATTACTTGTTAATAATACTTTAGGAGAAGTTATTACTTTAAAGGAAACGACTGATATAACTTAACGTTACTGTATGACGTGGCTTACATTTCCACTTAATACATTTATAGTTTTTATACTTGGATTATATAGGAGGAAAATAAATAAAAAAGGCATGCACTTAAAGAATTATTTAACAAGTATTAAAAATAATAATCATATATAGACTTATAGAGGTTTTGATTAATTGTTATCGTTACTGGACGTAGTGATTTTTTATTGTACTTAATTGCAATCACAAAGTGGTCAGATATCATTTTATTTAATTGTTAAATCTGAAAATGGAAAATTATGTTTAAAAAATCTACATTACGATAGTACAATTTATTTAATTAGTTTGCTATACAATATATTGAGTGATGTTAAATTGTTATTATTTATATTTTATTAATTAAAAATAATATTCGCTTCAATAGTGTACTGCAACGTTAACGCTTAGTGAAAAATTGTTTTCACTTTTTTGTTTTTAAATTAATAATCTACTTAACTGTCCCCTATAACTAGACATATAAACATTTTACTACGGTACTCTTAGTCTCATATGTATGTCACTTAAGTAAATAGTAAAGATGTCCTTTCACTATATATTAAAAATACACTTAACCTGACACAGTGGTATTCTTAATTTTGCCAAGACTCTGTTGGATTTCACAATATAACTTGACATCTCATACGTCCAAATTTGTTTGTATATTACACTAATATGCTTGCCTTTTATTGGATACATACGATTTACTAATGTCTCGCGAAAATACTTCAAGATTTTTGAAATATTTTACATCTCTTTGTTATTTGTAAATTTCATTTATAATATTTGTAAATTAACAAAAATAAATTTGAACGTTTTGTATATTCATATTAATCACATTTTGGATGATCTATTTAGATTACAATATGTAAATAGTGGTAAACAAATATAATTTATACAAACAATTGTCAATTAATGTAAAAACATCGTTTAACATGAAATAAATGTAAAATATTTACTTCAAATGCATTTTTAAAATGTGTTATTAATATAGTAATGAGATTGTACAAGAAACAATGTTGTATGTGCTAAAAGGTAACACATTATTTTCAGATTATATATTATTTGTTAAAAAAAAAAAATAAAAAGTCATATAATATAATAATTATATATTAAAGTTATGTTTAATTAGGTTTTTTAACGCTTAGAGTTTTTTCGTGGCTGACAAATGTATTAAGGCTTGCTGACACACATGAAGTTTGGGTGATAAATATATACACAACTAGCTGTGTTTACAAAACTGTGCCAGGTCAGCTCATCCCCTTGATTGGTCAGGGAAGTGTTACCAAGAAAAACAGCCATAGCAGCTATTTATCATTCAAACCTTAAATTTGAAATTTAACAGTAGAATATTACTATAGACAATAGAAATACTAAATTTTATTGTCAATCAAAGATTTACAACAGACTTTAAAATAATAAAAATTCTATTAGTTGTGTTAAAAATCTCAACTTCACTTAGAGATTACAGACTATTATTTACATATATTTAGTTTTCATCAATAGGAGTATTTTTATTAAAAAAAACATTGTTCACTATAAATCGATAAGGGGATAAGGGAATAAGAAATGTGTTTGTTATATAGTTAAGGTGCAATTTATATAAAAAAATAACTTCAGTTTCCATTTTGAAAAATCGTAAGATATTTTTTTTTATTTAAAAATGACCTATTATAAAATGCCTTACAAATTATAATGCAGTAGTATGATGTAATATTACGAAAATTATTGAAATCGGAATTAAAATTAACCATTGTGTATGATATGTTTGTGAGTTTTCAAAGGAGATCTTTGAAGAGTGTTCGACTCTTGAAGGAAATGGGTTAGTTTGTATATAAATGTAGTTTAAAAATAACACTAGTAGCCGCTTAAAAACGATAACTAATGGACTAGTTAACTAATGGATAGTAGACTGTTAACAAGATTTTATGCTACTAACTAGATAGTATATACACCCAATGTATTTTATGGATTATTATACAATATTAAGTGCACGTAAAATGAAAATACAACATTGTTTCATACTTTCCAACGTAGTTAGATTTCAATTATATTTTCCTAACCATACAACCAAGATGTCAGGTGGAAGTTGTGTGTATTGAACTCACTAACTCTGTGGCGACGATGTGACAGGTTCAAAGTGGTGGCGTCAGTATTGGTGAGAATATCTCCTGTCAACTGCAATTTCCCGTGGGTCCAGTTCCAGTGGTCCTGGAATGTAAGGGAGTAGCTTTTGTTGTTTTTTTTTAGCTCTTATTATGGGCATTTATTGAACAAAAATAATAAATTTAATCAGTTACCATCGATTAAATGCAGTATTAATTATTTATATATAATATTGTAAAAGGTTTATTTTATAACATCATTTTAAATTTTTCATTTACCTATTTGTCTACACTTTCTATGGAAGAACTATATATATCTTCATTGAAATTTCATATATAATATCAAGCATATCTATAAAATTCATAAAATACTTTTAAAAATGGTTTGTACTAAAGTAAAGATGGTATTGATAATAAAGAACCAAAATCTAATCATAACTAATTAGATAGAGATTTTATGGTTCAAAACCATTTTAACAACCAGTTAATAATATGGAAGGTAATGTTCCTTAAAATTATTTCTAGTTTCATTGACATAATTTTATAGTATTATTCTTTTATTAAAAATATTCCAGACATTCTAAAAAGAGCTAAATTAAACTTTTGAAGTCCAACCTTACAATGAAACATAATTTACTCAGTTTATTCAGCTACACTTTGACCAGAGTTGTTATTAAGTTAGTCATATTACCTAAAATGTAAGAATGAAAACTCAACGATTAAAACATATATGTTTAGGACTATTTAAAATAGTTAATGAATGTAAGATGTGTTAGTCCTTGAACTAAGAAACTAATTTTACTTTCAAAACACTTAATATTATTAGTCCACCAAATTGATGATTTTATACTGGAAGGTTCTTAAATGATATATACAAGGATATCAGTTATTTTAAAACCCTGACTTAACTATAAATATTCAACAACATTTATAATTTGCAACCCCTGTCTTCAAGCTTCAATCAATTGTAAAATATAGACTTCTGTTATACTCTGATGAGAACTAGGAGTTTAAGTCTAAGAAAAAATTAACTAGTTAAAAAGGTAAATGTGTTTTACATAATATAAAAAAGGAATTATGGCATGGTAAACAAATTATTACGTTAGATTTTATGCTTTACATATTTATAATTCAAAAGAATATTTCGGCATTCAGCTTATATGCACCTTTGCTACTATCGACCCTTCGAACCACCTGTATACATAAGATTTTATTGAAACTCCTACTAACCTATACAAATACGGATGCAAAGATTCCCTCCCCCACCAATATATGTTCGATGGTTTTGACCCTCCCACTCAAATATACATGTGCATTCCATTTACGTACAGTGCATAGTTTGAATGTATAGGTTAACATTCTCATCCCCCTTTTGTTCTCATAATCTTTCATGTACTTATTAAAATAGAATATTATTACTCTTAGATGTTTTATTTCATTTTTATTTTATCATATTTATTTAGAATATTGCTTAGGTATTATTTACATTTGTAAACAGTATAAATACTTCAATAGTAAATGCACTTTTAAAACAATCAATATTGGTATTTGGTTTTAAAACCCAATGATAGAATCATGCCATTGGAGATCGTAACTAACGATGTGTGAAATTCAAAACCACCTCTTGGGCCAGTGGTTCACCACGACCGGCAATTTGACAGTCGATGTACTTTAGTGGATCTTGTGATGGAAAAATGCACAACTGCGGAAATGTGCATCGGCGTATCTGCACGAATTTGAACATTTAATGATCTTACAACTCTTTTTAGTGTTTTATCGAAAATCTTTAAATTTTCTTTTAATACGAAATCGTTTAATATAAAACGTTATAGGTAACTTCAATAATTGCTTCAAACGATATAATGTTATCTATTTAATTCACAACCATGTGTTTAAATTTGAACAAATATTTACTTAACTTTTATTCATATTCTACTTTATTGTTTAACACATAAATTAATCAAGTCTCCTGAATTTGACACTTTTTGATAGTTAATTGTTTTGTTTTGATATTGTTGCTTAATATCAAATTACAGTTTGCACAAAATGAGGTTACACAGAGAAATGTATTTACTTAGGCTTAGGGTAATTGTTTATTGTAGCTTATATTTCAAATTTAAAACATATATATATTGGATAGAGTAAATAATTTGTACCAAAATATATGTACAATAATAATAATGATTGGATAAATCGTGGCTTACAAGATCTTTTGGTGTTAGTCTTTTGTGTAAGTGTGTTTTTTTTAAATAAAATTATTGCTATAATGTAAACAATTAATGACACAATTAGGGTCTGTTTCTACAGAGGCAACCATAAGTATACTTGTAATAGATGACGTATACAGCTAAAGTGAATTGGGGGTGAGAACAATAACGCAGACATTTACGTGTCCCACAAAATCTTCAGGGTGGTGCCTAATGTATCGTGCCTAGATTATAGGATATATATAGGTTTATGAAAATCGTATCATGTCGTTATCCTCGTAATTGTTGCCAGTGCTAATAGGGATTGGAGGTAAGATTCGGAAGTTTTGCCCTTTGGAAAATGTGAACGAGATAGGTTTACAGTTTAATTGAGTATTATTAATATGTTTTACTGACATAATTATAATTAATTAACCTTTAATAATTCAGACTTGCAGTTACATATTGTTATTAATAAGTTAAAAAAATATGTTAGTATTTTTTATACTAACATTCATAAAGTATTCATAAAATATTCGTAAAGTAATATTTTTTATTGAGTTAACACAATGTTTGAAAGTACTCGTTATTAAATACTAAAACACCGATCGTAGAGATATGGTTAAAAAATATGAGGGATGAAAGAATGTGATGAATGTAGATGTACGAGTCCATTCATTGTTACTAACTATGGTTAGCCGATATTTAAAAAGAAGTATTTATATTAATAGCCCAATAAATAAGACAGCTGAGAAACAAAATGCTTTATTTTGATCACGTAGACATGGTCTGATGTTCAGGTAACTGACAACCCTGATACTCGGTTCACTTAACCTAGAGCATATAACCTATCACCTACTCTATCTACACTTTATCCCAAGTACCTGGGATACTGCGCTGCGGTTCTGTTGCCGACGAGTGTCTATAACTAAATAGTAGTCTAAAATAGAAAAGTCGCGAAGAAAAGTGTTAGATAAATGCATGCTTCAATACTCAAACATAATCTACATAAATATGCCTTTATATTTACTACATAATAAAATACACATAAAATAAATAGAATAAATTTAACCTATAATTTTTGTTTTCATAAACTATCCACCACAACTTTTAAAAAAATTACAGGTTACGTATTTAATAATTAAATAATAATTACTTATTTTAAATAATGTTTTAAAGGTTGTTTACAGTTTTCAATTAATGTGAACAATGCCAGTAAAATCCCTGGCTGTCACATGAAGGCCGTTACAACAAACAGCCCCTAAAACCTGTACGTAGGTGATTTACAACTTTGCCAACGATACCTGGGAAATCCTCTTATATCTAACACGTGTTGGTGACGTAATTCATAAGGCGGTGGTCTGTAAAAGAGCAACTGGAGGTTTATTTTACGTAAGTATAATATAAACACCAGATGTAAACTGATCATCAAATAAATAATAACTGGAACAATAAAAAACTAAAGTTATTAACAACTATATGCTAATTATGTATAATATAATTGGTAATTTATTCATTCGTTTCTAAGACGCCGATCCTAGAGATATGGACAAAAATAAGGGGTGAATAAGTGTGATGAGTTTAGTGAACAAGTGTAGTCATTGTTACTATCTAAGTTCGAATTAGCTCAAAAAAAGGCAGTAGCCAGGGCAACTATGGGACCTACAGATTTACGTGGAATCTGAACCGCGTAGTATTGGTCTGATTTTGAGCTAACTGACAAGTCTGACACTCAGGAAGAGCCCTACACAAGATCAGAACTCTGACTTCCATCCAACATGGACACTCCAGAATACTCTAGTAGTGTCCACGTCAATGGCAACCATTGAGCGGACACCATGTTGGTATTAGAAGGACCGAACATGGACCCTACCTCCTAAACACTTTGTCCCAAATTACCTTGGTTACAGCACTTTGCCACAAGTGCTGATTATACTAACTATAAATAAAATAAGTTTGTAAGGAAATATATTGGTAAATGTATAACCATATTTAACATTTATAGAAAAACTATTATTTATCTAATCTTCTATCAACGTCAATGAAACCTTTCTAATATGTACAAAGTTATATTATATAAAACTTTCAAAAAATTCTTGCATTGATAATAAAGGTGAGTGCTTTAGTAATAGGCTTGTAATTAGTCTTTAATTTATAAATATTTTTGGTAAAGGATTTATGTAATTAGTGATCTGGGGACTTATCACTAAATAAGTCCCCAGATAAAATAAATACACAACAAATGTAAGTCTAACCTAAATGGTACATTTAGTACTAATATTATGACAAATCACTGCATATAAAATAATACTTGTAAAGAATATATATATTTTTTAGTTGGCAATAAAATATCAAAGTTAAATAAAAAAGATATATAGTGTAAATTAATAATATAATTAAAATAAACAGAATATTTTAAGGATACAATAAAACTACAATTACAGTATCTTACAAATAAAATAATTATAAACAATTAAAAAAGAAAAATATATAAAGTAAAATATAATTTAACTTACGGATCAATATTTATGCTCACATTTTAACAAAAATTATTGAACAGTTTTCTACACTTTTCATAGCTGTTAACCACTTTTTTTAGTTAACTTGAAATTAAATTGTTACATTAACACTTACCAAGCATTTGGTATTTTAATCATGTATATCAATTTCCTTAAAACTTTATACGGTTTTGATGGATATTATTAATATGATATAAATGTGTTTTGTTGTAATAGTATTCTAATGAGCCATTTCCTGTACAGTTTTTTTATTTTTTTTAAATGGTTATTAAGTATTCAGATGATAGTACGAGACTAGGACTTATTTTTGAATATTCCACGAAATATTCGGTCATGCGCAGGCGTGGGATATCGCCTGTCTATTGGTCTCGGGGTGACGCATGCGCGTGTTCGTTCTGCTCCACTGGCATCAAGTAACGGATTGTTGGTGTTCAGATGTGATAGAGAGAAGGTGAACTGATCTACCGTACTCAAGGTAGGAGTCGACTTAACTTTTATCTTGCTACTTTTGTGTTTTTCCAGGAATTAAGATTCGGTCATTGACCTAAAGTTATTTAATTTTTTCTACTAAAACTGCTAGTTGAAGTAAACTTTTCATTTACTGAATTTCGATTTTTGCTACATGCTAGATTTGACTATTTCCCTATTTTATCGCTGTTTGTTTCCATATCTTAATTTATTTTCCTGCTTGCTATATATACCTAGTTTCTGTTGCTATTGCTATATGTAAGTGGATGTTTTAAGTCTACGCAATTTTTGCTGAATGCATGAGCCTTAGCTCACCATAATTGCACTGATAGCCTGAATTCCTGAGTTTTATTTTGATTAACCTATAAAATAATTTTTTGCCTTACCTAGAATCCTTGAAGGCGTTTGTGCAACTTAAATCAATATAAATATTTTGCTTTTTAACTCTAGTTAAAATTAACCTAACTCTTAAGTGCGCAGCGAGTAAGCTGTTAACCCAATAATTCAGTGTGGGTGATTTCAATCTACTACCTAATAAGCAGACTTGCTTGAAAACAATAATCTATGATATTTTTTCAGTGCTACTGAGTTGTTTTGCTTTTTGTTCAAAATATTAAATTGTTTATATATCATCTCCTTTCCAAAATCCATTTCTTCACCTTGGTTTATGATGAGGTTCTCGAAACTTAAAGCTTCCGTATTGGAAGCAAATCGAGTCTAGCTGAGCACGTTAAACTTTCTCCTTGGAACCTAGGAAACCTCAAACTTATACATCTTCTGGATCCCAGCTAGATGGACTTCTGAGCAAAAACTATTCCGAAATATTCTTCCGTCCGCGAGAGAAGTAATCTCACTATTTTATTTAGCAAAATTTGATTAATTCTACGTAATTTTTAACAAATCCCAAAGAAAATTTTAGGTACTTTACAAGTCATATGTCAGACCAAATACTATATGAATTATTGAATAAAGTATTTTAGAATAGTGTTTAGATGTAAGAAAGTGGTTAACTTTCTCTTTAGTTATAAGATGTTTAATATCACAACACCAAATCCAGCTACAACAAGGGTGAAAGTACATGTTTTATTCAGCATTAAACTCCCTTACAGAATTGTGGTAACTAAATTACCTCTTTATTAATTTTTGAAATTAATTGTTTATTTTCGTGTTTTAAAAGTTCTGTTTTATGTTATTCTATAATGTAGATTACTTAGTAAAGATTATATGATCGATATTGTATTAATAATATATAATGAGTGTGGATTAAAAGGTGATAAGAGTGTTTTTAAATTCCACTTCATTACTTCTTGTCCATAAGTAGATAAGAGCTCTCCTGGTACACGTCCTGTTTTGAATATGTTTTGGTAGAAGTAATTTTTAGATTTACTTCCTAAATCTAAAGAGTTTAGTATGCAATTTGTGCTGTTCAGGTTTTCATACGGTGATAGGGGGATCCTAATAAATTTAGTACTACTTTATATTATATTGCTAGTATATATATTTACTGAAATACTTCGATAGTGCCAATGATTTTTAAAAGTAAAATTTCTGTTATAATAATGTGTTTATATGTGGTGAAAAATTAAAAATAGTTAGGGACTTCATATATATAGATTGAATTTCTATTAATTGAAATTTATATTTTATTTAACAATTAAGTCCTCTTTATAAATAAGAGTCATGTGCACAGTCAAACAAAATATTAAACAAGCCCAAAAGAAATAAAATATATTCACGCATAATAGTTTACTTAATGTAGTTCTGTAGTTGTGTAAATAAATCCACACGGGGATTAGTAGGTTATACTCAGGCTTAAGTAGCTTGTGGCTGGGCAGTCTGAGCCACAATACACATTGAGCTTTAGAAATGCAGATCTCACTCTACTTTCTATGTCAGGATAATTAATTGACTTCATGTCAGAAATTACCAATTAGCAGAGTATGAAAATGAATAATAATACATATTTCCTAAACATTATATTTTTGATAAGCAATCGGTCTATAGCATTTAAATGAAAGGCATACACTTATCGTAATACGATTACTAATGTAAAAAATATAAAACTCGCAAAATATTTATTTGTTTTTCAGCTTGTTAATTGTATTATAGCGTTTGAATAAGTTGATAATATGATACTTACAAGGACTTTGAAAGTTTAAATATCCTATACAAAATTTAAAAACTTTAGTGTAAAAATAAATTACTATAATAATAGTTTTAAAAAAGTAGGCCCCTATATTCATAATTTAAATAATATAATTTTTCTAAATTTCACACATTGCCAAATAACAAATCGGTAAATTTGAAGAATTTAAACATTACATCAATGTTGTATTGAAAACATCACCCTTTATTCAATTTGATAACTTTAACCTTTATAAAATGAACCCAATACTTCTTTGTGGATTTAAAAGAATGTTTTAAATGCCTAACAGTTCAGTTGAAACTATTTATTTAATAAAACCAGTTGTCTGTTTTGTTAAGATTACAAACTTTACAAAATTGGATAATTTATCTATATACTGAATATTCATTACGAAAAAATAATAATTCTGTCTTAAATTAGATAACAGAAAAATGTTTTAATCTGCAAAATTCGCAATCTCTTTGTACTGTAGCATACGAGCAGATAAATCTGAAATTTAGTTGTTTTTGTCAACAAAGAACTCGAAAGAATAACACAGTTGTCTGTCAATTAAGCTGTTTGTCAATGTAGTTTGTTAGCGATGGACAACTAGTTTTCTCATCCCCATGGAACTAAAAGTATAAAACTGTGAATTTACATTCATAAAGACTTTAACTGTTTGAAATTGAGGCCAAACTAATTATGTCTATTGAAAATATTTGTTAGACTAACCAAAATGACAATATTTATTTAAATTGCAACAGCTAGCTAAACCTTCAGTTCACAACGTAAATAAGTTTGTTGATGGCACATGTTTCTGAACCGCCTTATCAATATTTAATGTTTTTGCAAACATAGTAAAGTAGTACATAGGTCAATTGAATTCATATTGGGATTTGCGCTAAAAAACCTAACAGTTTGTCATACGATGTTAGATGTCCGTCATAATATATTGACATTTGTATTGTTTAAAAAGAAAGTATACTGACTTGTAGTAAAAATGTAGTAGAAACAAAATGGTTAAGGAAAAAGTATTTTAATCTACAAAGTAAGATTTAATGGGCTGTGGAATGACAGCTCTAAATTATCCAATGATTTTCTACAACTACAATATTTTCAATGATACACGTAACAACAATTTATATATTTTCTATTGTAAAACTTCCATATTGTTTGATTAGATTTAAAAACATCTGAGTCTTATACATAATAAAAACATGTTAATAAAATAACAAAACCTTATCTTTCAATTTAAAATTGCTTGAATATTTCAGGAAATGAATTTTTTGTGTCATAGTAATGCTCTAAAAAGGACTTTATAAACATTTACTATAATTTTCTAAAAGAATTCTTTTATCTCAAAAGAATTACATGTTGAGTATTTTAAAAATAAATTTAACAAAAATCGCACAGACTACATGTACTGTGAAATTAAGTCAAGCTCCTGTACTATTCTTGCATTACAGTTAATCAACATTACATAATAAAATCGCAGACCGAGGAAGAATGCCGAGGTGTTGTGAGCTTAGCGAGTCAAATTTCTGAAAGGTATTACTGACTCTGATGGGATTAGGTAACACGAGCGCATTGCCTTAAGGGATTGTCAAGTAAAGCATGAAGAGGTTTTCACTCGGTGCTTCTAATTTCCTTAATTTGTTGATCCAAAGTACACTAATATATTCCTTATGTAAGTATTCAACATTTAAATTAAATTTTGTCGTACAGTAATTATAAAAAAAGCAAATAAACATTTTCTACTGAAACTATTTTTAAAAGTAAGTCTGTTACAACGAGTTTATGTGATGCTGGACTTTATTTTAGTAAATAAATTACTATTCGGTTCTATTAAGCTGAAAAGCCAACTCAACGTTCCTCATTTGCTTAAACGATGTTTTAAGATCTATATTTATTAGTAACTGTACATTAAATTTATTACAACTATTTTTAATTCAATATTTTATGTTATTCTAATATTGACGATATATTTCACGTAAAAATTATGTTTTACAATATATTTCAGTTCCGTATACATTTAAATGATATTTTGTGTACAAATAATCTGTGTAAACGAATAACAGTAAATAAATAAATACAAGCAATAATTTTAAATATGGATACTAAACAATCCATAAAGTTAATTTTAAAATTAATTGTTCCAAGTAAGTACTACTTAGTAATTTTTAATTATTATATTGATTTAGAATTAAATCAATATAATAATTAGGATTTACTAATTATAGTTCAAAACGGGAAGTATATCGAGGCGTTCATTATTTAAATTAATATTATTATGATATCATAGAGTTGAAATTTGAGTTTGTTTTTTATTTTCATACATTTTTTGTACATACAACACTAAGCATATGTACAAAATAAAATTTTAACAATTATAATTTGTGGGTATTATTTTTTGTTACTTACTTTCTTTTCCAAAAAGATATTTAACATTAAATTGATAATGATGTTTTTATTAATGTATAATACAGTAAATATATGACGAGAAAACCATAACCTATAAACATGAAAGATACCTATACATTCAATATGGACGTCTAGACACATACCAATACTGAAAATGAAATGTGTCCTGACCAATAACAAATCGTTTCCTCTTGGGAGTTACTCAAGTTGGTCTCTTTATGCTATAGAGCCTGACCTCAATATAACCTGATATTTTCTCTTTCAATAAAAAAAATACTTTTAATAGTAATTAGAGAAGCTTTGTTTTTTATCACAGCTAATATACGAAGGATTATAATGGTATTACTAACAGCATTAATAATTAGTCCTAATGGCACAAAGTATCATCTAAATGAGAATGTATGATAATAGATTTAAATTATGGACAATGGTTTCTTTTAATCCATTGTG